>JASANF010015190.1:0-26989 GCA_030248245.1 Trissonchulus sp. WLG1_4
AACACGTTTGAAAACGTGTTAATTTCAAACGTGTAAACGTTCTGATTTTTGACACGGTTCCTTACTGTAACACCGGCCCTTTGATTTGTTAAGCTTGACTGGCAGTACGCATATGTCTGGGCTTCATATGCATGGGACTGCAGTTGTTTATGGTTTCGGAATTGGACGACCCGGTTCGTTGGAGTTTATTTCGTGGCAAAAACATTCGCTTGGATCGCAGTTTCTCGTAAATGTTCATGTCGGAAAGATTCATGGAATTAATGGACATATTTGAGCTTTTTCGGGAATTGGGTAGCGGATAGCTAGCAGACGTATATTTGACCCCTTGACACGGAAGGCAGCCCTTAAAGGTCATTTGTCTGGGCAGGGTATTCGAGTAGATGCAACAGTGGACACAAAATTGAGTCGAGTAGATGAGATAAGACAGTTTTTGTATCGACATGACTATTGGTCCAAAAGTAGCCGCCGGTTGAAAGAAATTGGACAGGCGAAAGGCATAGGTTGTGATATTTAGCAGCAGCTGAACGGTCGAGGCTACGAATAGATGACGCGCCACCCGGTCGTAGCTGTTTCGGGGCAAGGAGGATCGAAGAACCGCCTCGGTGGGCACCGGGGTGGCCCGACCCGACCCCGCGCTTCCGTTCAGATTGGCCATCGGACTGGAATTGGACAAAGACACCGGTCGGCGCTTCTTCTGATTCGGCCCGCTCAGTCGGCTGGCCAGCACTCGACGAAGGCTCGAGGTGTTGGAAACGGTCGAAGCTGCTCTTCTGAAATAGGAGAAAAGATTTTTTAGATACCTATTAAACAGAATTTTTAATTTACTATGTGTCACGAACGAGTAAATTGAGGATACTTTAGTCAAGTGGAACATCGTAGTGGCAAATTGTATACGGTTTGCGAAAGTCGTAATGTTGCCCCCTGAGGGCGTTTTAAGCAAGACTGAGCCACAATACTGCATTTGTGCATTCCATCGAAAGAAAGAATCACATCCAAGCGTGGATTTAGAGGATCTTACTTAAGTTTAACTAAATTAACTGAGTTATGTTTTTGACGTGTCATGATGTTTTTTGAGAGTATATTGCATATGTTGTCGTACATGTTCGTTCAACCGTCAAAATTCAAAAAACACGCCACTGATAGTGTACAAGATCAGCTTGTGAAGCTATTTCGTAATTTTGCCGGCGGAACGGACATACGGCTGTAAGTATAAATGGTCCTAAACACATCAAAACCACCCTCACCTCACCATCACCGGACTGAAGGTCTGTAGAGTGCTGGTGGAGGTTTTGCGCGGGTCGCTGACATCCGGCAAGGGCGGGGGGTTTTGTCGTTTGGCCAGTTTAGCCGCAATCAAGGTGTTGCATGTAAAGATAACTGCGATGGGTATGGTAAATACCATCATAGTGTTTATAGTATCCAGCTTGAGTGCCACATCGTAGTGTTCTGGAATCACAGTACAGCCAACCAGGGAGGCGTAGTCGGTCTCGGCCACAGCAAAAAAGGCCCAACTATTGTAGACACAGCCACAGAGGAAAATGATGCAGATGAGAAACCGCGTGAGACTTCTGGTCAGCAGTCGATTCCCGTGCAGAGGAAACAGAACCACGATCAGGCGTTCCAGGGTCAGACCCGTGATCAGGATCGGACTCAGCGAGCAGCCTAGAATAATGCATAGAATAGAATGCATAGCATAGAATAGATGATAAACGCTAAATAAGACCGAAAAGTCAAGTATAAGAAAAATGCGTCTCACTACAGAAGTAACAGATAGCAAACTTCATAAGCCTTTTATTATGTAGTGTGACCTTCTATTTTATTCTAGCTAATCGGCCGAGCCATGTAAATGGTGGACTCCTGAGTTCTACTCTGAAATGAAAATATGTCTTCATTCCAGATAGGGGACTACCCCACTCCTCAAGTTCAGGATTAAGAAGAGGACGCATCATGGTTCCGGCCGATCTGCTACTAAAAGGAGGAAGATTGCCGTACTCTTCCCCATGATGTGTATATTCTAAATAATACCATGTTACTATCCCAGGGCCAATTCCGAAAATGGATTAAACGGATTAGATTAATATTTGTTTTGCCAATAACTCATGACACAGTTTATGCATTTATAAGAAATTTTCGATGGCAATTATTTGTAGCACCTCCCGCGTGTGCACAAAAGTTTTCAAGTCTACCTCAACGTTGAGATAAGTTTGGTAGATAACAACTTTTAATCTAATCCGTTTAATCCATTTTAGGAATTGGCCTCCAGTAGGTAACAAATCGTACATATAACTTTCATTTTAAAAGTTATCATCTATTAAGTGAATAATTCCTAAGCAGTCTTAAACTAACCCAGAGATCCCACAAAAGTAAACACTTTACAAGTCCAGTCATTGTGCCAGTTTAGGCCGAAAGCATTGTAGAGCCAAGTCAGCAGCAAAATAAACAGAGCACAAAAATCGGTTGCTGCAATGGCGACTAAATATTGAGCCGCCGAAGAGAGAGAACAGAGACGTCTCAGGGAACTTAGTAAATAAAATCCATTGACAGAGAATCCAACGCATATGGTCACGCCAATATAGACGATTCGAAATATGCGAAAGGATACTTCTCCAGGCGTTGAGCTGCTTGAAGTTGAACCCGTGAAATTAAAAGCACTCAGATTGAAGCTGGGCATTTTCTGACAAATATTAAAACCGTTAAAACCGTTAAAAACCTTCAACCGTTAAAAAACAAAATGTTTGCGCAAATAAGAGTTCTATCCAAAAATCTATTTAGAGTGCACTCTTGCAAAGTAACACCCGTAGTACTTGAAGGGATTAACGACAGCTCATCACGGCCCCAGTAGTGCGAATGGTAGAGCGCTGGTATGCGGATCGAGAGATGGGTGCTTCGAATCCCTTTTGGTTAGTCTGATGCTGCTATGAGCAAGAACACCCCCATCAGACTATAACACACTTCAATAACAGGAAAAGGCCCAGAACATCACAAAAAAAACCCAACAACCCAAAAACCCCAAAACCCCCTTGTGATTCAAGCATTTTAACTGCTTGTTCTATCATGCTCGTAGATCGTAAAGTCAATTACCTACTTAATTTAATTAGATTTTTTATCAGAGCTGTTTCAAAACTGGACCGGGCTCAATTTGTTTGGATTAATGTCCAGAAAAACAACGGTTTTCACAGTATTTTTAAATTAAAATCAAACTGAAGTAAACCTAAAAATTGTCGAATCCTGAGGCAAAACGAGACATATGGTTTCAAGATCTCATTTCAGTCCTACTTACGGCCGATTGCACCAACTTATTCTCCAGATATTCTTATTCTCGAGCTATTCCAGAATAGTTATCCTCGAGGTCTTATTCTCTAACTTTTAAAATGTAGCTGCTTTATTTTTGTCCAATTTAAACTTCGCAGACATCCAATTAAACTCGAGAATAAACCTAGATAAGCCCCGCCTACCAACTGATTGCGGAAGCAAATTCGTTTCTCGTCCGCTCACCGAAACCGCGTCGACTTAACCTGATTAGGCACGAAACCCAAAAGCTAGTATTTTCAACCTTTTTTCTTTTACTGTTTTTACACTGAATAAATAATGCAGAAGCTATGTAAATATGCATAAATATGTTGAAAATTTATAATATAGAAATATTTTCTAAAAGTTATTTGGCTATTCTTCAGCTATTCCTGGTCTAGATCAGGAATAACTTGAACATTGTAGAAGAATAGCTGGAGAATAAGCTATTCTTTAACTTTGGTTAGTGCAATAATGTTTGCTATTATTTAGCTACTCCCGAACTATTCTTCAGCTATTCCTGAGCTATTCTCCAACATCGACAATAACTATTCTTGAGCTTAACTATTGGGCTTGCTGGTCAGACCTGTTGTTCTGCCTTGATGAATACAGCTTACAAAACCTTTTTGTTCTTTGGCAGTATCGTAGTCTTGCGCGCGACTAAGTGTCGAAAAAATACCCAAGGCAAAAATACATCTATGAAAGTTTTCAGAGCTGTTAAGTATCGCTAGAGAATGGGAAATGAAACCAAAGTATTTGAGTAAGGACCCTATGGCAAAATGTGATGCTGAAACAACTAATAGAACTTTTTCACAGCCACTCTAGCCAAAGGAAAATCAGAAACTGAAAACTTTTAACCATATGTTCTACAGTTTCAACACAATTGCAGTAAAATGAATTCGGAGTACTTCCAGACCTAAAAAATTTAGCATTTTATTGTGAAGAAAAACAAAAGAAATATAAGTTTGTGTAAACTTGAGGTTGGTGTCAAAATGGAGGTGACAGAACCTTTATCAAATGAAAACATGTAAAGCAAAAAGCAGTTGCTATATTGCAAAGGTTAATGACTTTGCTAAGGTAGGTGCCTAGCACTTTAAACTTTTAAATTAGAAAATTCAAATAAATAATTGATTGAAATAACCAGGTTTTTTCGAACACCAAAAAGCTAAAAAATAACGGTAGGTAGGTGCCATGCTTGCTTGAAAAAACTGCTGCGTTGAAATCTACAATTTCCAACAGTTCTTGAAATTAAACCCAAGCTCATTCACAATAAAGCCTGTTTCACACGATGGGAAAACGCGTGGGGTGCCCCTCGGGGCACCCCATGGGGTGTCACACGATGCCACATGATGCCCCACGGGGCTCCCCTTGGGGTGTCACATGGGGTGCCCCACGTGGGGATTCCCCACGTTTTACCCCATCATGTGAAACAGGCTTAATTGAGAGTACAGCTTGTGGAATCTTACAATAAAACCAATTATACAATTTAACAATTGTCACAATTTAGATGAGTTTTGCCTTTATCAAAGTTTTGCTGGCTGAACGGATACCACGGCTGTAATTATGCATCAACCTTAAGGAGGAGCTTCGGACACGTGGTATTTTAGACCAAAACTTTTTTGTTCCTAAAATTTATCACAGGTATCTTTAAGAAAATAAGTTGCTCAGATCACCTGATGTGCATATCATAATACGTTATTTGGCGATTTAACTCATCCCTCACTTTATTGATGTCAAAAAACGAAATTGATGAAATTTTTTAAAAATTTTTAACCAGAATCAGAAGTGCGCGGCAGTGCACGAAGAATCCGGCCCGAATCTACTCTGAAAGTTTTCTAAAAAAAGTAAAGAAAAAGTAGAATAGAGATGCGATCCCAACCAATAATGATCACACAAGTTTACGGGAAACTAAAAAATTTTGATGTTCTTTGAGAGTATTTGTCAATTTTGTTTTGTTTTATGTCTGGTTGTTATTTGTTTTTTGTTTTTCAAGGCATTGCAACTGCCCACCTTAATAGGTGAATCTATGAAATGACCAGACTATTTCGATTCAAAAAAATTTAGTATAGGTTAGTCAAACAGAACTCGTAAAAGGTGTTCAACTTAAATCACAGTCGAGTTCGTGATCAGATATATACACATGGAATTTCTTATTTACGTTCTGTTTAGCTGGAAAGTGTCTAAACTAAAGCACTTATTTTGAAATACAGCCTAGACGACCGTACACATAAAGCCAGTCTAATTCTAAAACGAGTCTAAAGCGCTAACAAATTCTACACGAATGTATTGTACAGGTAATCGCACTTCTTGGCTCTTGGTTCTGATGTCCGGCTAAAAAATTCTGGACCCTGACGCAAAAAAACACGTGATTACTGATTTCATTACGAGTATAACGAATTGCAAGGAACAAGGGACAAGGGTACAGCTAGTAGTCACAATAATTACGCCACCTGTTTTGTCTCAGGGTTCAGCAATTTCTGGTCAGACTTTAGCATGCGTTCAGCAAGACTAAGCCAAGACTGCTTTTACATACCACCAAAATGAAACTGGTTGAGGTTAAGCTGACTTTCCTGTTCCTATTCCACTGGCCAACTTGAGCCCACCGCATTGAAAACTGAATTTTTCTGTTTGCGGAAAACTATTTATTATTATTTTCCTTTGAGTCATGCCCGTGTAACGCACAACAAGCGGCGTGAGTACAAATTAACTAAGAGATGGAGAGAAACACAGTCCACCTAGTAATTACAATTTCTTGTATTTACGTAAAGAATTTAATTGACAGTTTAAACACATAGCCCATTTTAATTACAGGTTTACTATGAGCGTTGTTGACGCAAACATTGCTTATGGTTGCTAAAATTTGACTCTTGTCACTTGTGGGTGGTATGGTTTTGGCAACTCAGATATCCGATATTTCAGATCGGATGTGGGTTTCAGAATCTGTCGGAGTCGTTAAGCTACTCGTGCATGCGACAGACTGTCAGCTAGTCAACAAGCACTCCGCTTCTTGAGTCATGCTATGACCAGTGGTTCAAATTGCAACCCAACACGCGGGTACGCCGAACTAGTAGCACTCTAATGTGCAAAAAGTTCTCTCTTCGTCGGCGTACTTACGAACAGTTCATTCTTGGCGAAAAGTGACGAACGGTGGCTGAACAGTGACAAAGCAAAATGTTTGTGTTAAGGTGGTAGTGTCGTCAAAGCAGTTTTGCTCACAAGTTGCAAAAAAAAGAGCTTTTTTTATTTACATTCTACGTTTGCTGAAAAACTAAAACAATGCTGTATGGTGGCAAATTAAAACTTCCAGACTTTAGAGTTTTAGACTATGTACCAATATCGAGAAAATATCTGGGACAACCTATTTGTAAGCCAGGCATCACACAATAGGAATATAAAAAACAACTAAGCAAGCACGATATCAAAGTGGCTAGCTTGTGTTGCCACAAATAGAAAAAGAGAAAATCTAGGTTATTTTTCCTTTACATAAATTTCAAAATAAGCTTCTGGATTTTTCACAATTTATTATTATTGCTGTGATTACTTCACAGTTTACGTACAGCTTCTCAGTTCAAACAGGTATTACTCCGCAGCCGGTAAAACAATTTGCACTAAATTTTGTGTGCTTGAGCTAATGCATATGTCCTTCTGGTCAGTATAAAGAAACTAACCGAATAGATTAATAATTGTGACGAAATTATCGATTGTGTTCAGGTTTTCAAAACGTAGGCTACGACTCCACTGCTATAACTGTAGGCTGCATCAGTTTTGCTGAAACTTGTCAAAACTATTTGCATCAACATTCTCACAAAGTAGACTACTGTCGCAATACTCCTTCCCTTAATTGCACCTGGAAATCCATTTCGAGTGTATGACACTCTTCCTTACGGTGATTATGATTTATGCTCATTCTTACTGCTGGTAAAACCGAGGCAATTCCAAAGCCAGAATAGTCAATAACTCGGAGTAAAACGATGTGTGGTGTTATTAATCAATTAAAATTAAATTTTATCGAATTTAGGAATAGACCATCGGGAGGTTTACTTTCCCCGGAAACGAAACCTGTGTCAAGATGTGACAAGCACAAAGTTCAAAATCAATGTGAACAAAATGTGTGATTAAACGGATGCTTTTTGTTTCAGCTGACATCAGCTTTCAACTTTCGACAGCATCAGGTTTCAGTTATTGCCAACAGATCATTAGTAGCCAAATTTTGTCAATTTTTAATTTAATTCAGTTTGAAAAATTTCATGTCAACAAATTAGTCCCCTATATGCTCTCTATGCACATTTGTGGCTTCTTTATAATTTTAGCGTTTATGAATCATCATATCCGGTAAAAAAAGATGAAGCCAAAAAAAGTAAAGCAGCAACTAAATTTGGATGTTACTTTCATTTTAATTACAAAAATTAAAAGTGTCTGACTTTAATAAAACTTTGAGTTGACTTGAAGCATCTTTTAAAAAAGCTTAGAATCTTTTAGAATATGAGTCATTGATTTCACTAAAATAGAGTCTTTGACAAAAAATTTGAATTAAAAATGAAGTGATAAAATGATATAACGTATATTTCTTAGGCCTATTTCATACTCGTCGTTGTTCTTGTGCCTATTATTTTGTCCTTAAGCAATTCCAAGAAAACTACCAGATCGAATGAACTAATATTTTACATAAAGAAAGTTGGGCTCAATTTCAGATTGTATGAAATAAATTCGCGGAGACGCTTCCGTCAATTTTTCACAACATCTGATCGAAGTTTGACCTTGTCGCTGTCTCTGTATCCTTACGGAGAAGTATGAACCGGGCATTAACCTCTTTTTATGAATTTTATGAAGTTTTCTGTCTTCGACGCCATAGGTATTATTTGAACAATATCGAAACAATATGCAATAATAACCAGTGCATACTGCATACACGATAAAAAAGTGTCTAGTTTTCTTAATTTTTTGTGAAAGTTTAACCTGATCAAAAAACACACAACCATCTCTTTTCACTTCTCGAAAACAATAGCCTAATTAGAAAAGTGTAAACCCTGAGGCAAAACTGGGGGGTCAACACTTGAACCTGCCAAACACCCTTGATTGAAAGTTGTTTTTTCGCAATGAAATTGCGTGTTTTGTTGTCTCGGGGTCAGATATATTTTGGTCTCACTAAATTTAGACAATGTCTTAATCTTTGCTCTGCCTCGAAAATATCTGAGTCAGCTATCTCCATTAGACGCTATTAGAAGTTCCCGTAAACAACAGATTTCGAATGAAACAGATTTCGAATAAATTGTTTCAAGTCCAAATTAAGGTTCTGTTTTTAGAAAAAAACTGAATTTATTTGATTTCCTTCCGACATTTTCTATTTTAAATCAGGTGGAATGCAAACACTGTTTTTTAAACGGGGTCAGGTAAAATTAATGAAAAAGTCTAGTCACTGTTCAGTGTGCTTTTGTTATGATACTTCTTGAAAATACGATAACTTTAAAATTTAAATGCATTAAAAAAACAGCGGTTTTGAGAGGGGAAATTGCTAGACAACAGCACCAGCACCATAATGAGCCAGTGGGATTCGATCCACCCATCTCTGAATCTGCAGACCAGCTCTTTACCAATTGAGCTACAGTACAAACCAGAAATAGATAAGTATGCTCGAAGTGCACGCGAGCACTTCCTGACGTCACCGTTCCAGTAGTCTGCTTGCGTGCACTTCGAGCACCGAGGTTTTTATCCTGCTCGATTTTCGTGCATTTCATCTTTATGCTTTATTCTGATGCTTGCTATATGTAGACCCATATGTTATTAATATCATTCAAAAAATGTAAGCTGACGGCCACCTATTAGCAAGAGCCATTAAGGGGGGGAGAGAAGTTGTTTTAAAGCAAAAGAAGGACAAATGTGCCAAAAATTTTGAAGTTTATGTAGGTATTTGTGCTTGCTTTTATCATTTCAAAACTTACGTACTTAACAAATGAATTAAAGTTAAGTTGGTTAAGATTGTAAAGCCGTGATTAGCGCCCCCTAAACTTTGGTTACAAACTTCATTTCTATGTAGCCTAGTACTAAAAACTTGGCTTGCTCAAAAACTTGCACGTTGCAACAGCTTGGTCAGATAGTCAGACAATGGGTAAAAGTAAGCAAAGGCAGTTGAATGATTTTTTAAAAAAAGTTACAATTAAAAGAGATATTAACTACCTTTAGACATTTTTCATCTTGGGAATTAGTGTGCTGTGCGATTTGCGTCGTTGGTGAATTTTGTAAGCGAAGACATATGAAACTCTTTTGGCCAAAGACAAACATAGGTACAGCTTTTTAATTAGTAATTTTTGTGATTTTCTCAAATCCAAATTAAACATATATTATCATATTTAAGGTGAATTTACAAAATTACAAACCACAATTCAAACGTACGTCTAAATAAATTTATCTTGAAAAACAAGCAGGCGATCCTAATTTCTAATTACTCAATGTACTATTAACAATACTAAAAAGCTAATAATAGTGGCAAAAACAAAATGAATTCATATTCACTCTTGGCCACTATCAATTTTAAAGTTGTCTGCAAACCTGGGTCGGTGTAGCTATCTGCACGATATCTGCACGAATTTCGAGCACGTCATGCCTTAAACTGCTCGAAGTGTAATGCAACAAAGTGACGTCAAAATGACGTCATATCTGCACGCGTGCACTTCGAGCATACGTATCTACAGTACCGCTCAGAATCAACGACCTACTGATGCCGGCTTCGACATCAATTTTTGGGGCATCGAAGCCGGCATCATTTTCTTCTGGCATCACTGATGCCGAACTCACTGAGGCCACGCAGGCATCAGTGACGTCAAATGTTCGGCTAGCTGGGCAGCGTGGGAACGTTACTTGTGGTTAAGCCTACCCTATGGTTCTCACTTAGCTAGCTTTACTACCTCATATTACTACGGCTAAAAATGCATTTTGACCGGCATTTCGCCTTGGCCAAGCGTGCTGCGTGTGTGTCTATTTGTTTGTCAGGCAGTCGGTGTCGGACAGCAGTGACATGCTGACCTTTCTACACTGACCACATGTAGACGTAGGCATGCAGGCGGGGGCACGAAGGATAATGTATTCTTCACTAAAGGATTCTGGCTGTATTCGTTCAAACTTGATTTTGTTAGGTTTTCCTTGTCGCATAACACAATTTAAATGTAAAATAATGTCTTAAATTAATCAATAATCAATTCCACTAGGGCACCCCCCCCCCCAGACCGCTACAATTTTAGGGTGCAGTTTTAATAATTTTCGAAGAAGAAGATAGCTGAGCAACATATAAAATTGAGAAAAGCAGAGAAGAAAATAATTGACACCCAATACTGTTCAAATTTTCTAATTTGTTAAAAACTTGAAATGTTATTAAAATTGTTGAAAAATTTGTTTGTTTCATTTATGATAAGAAGTTGAATCACAGGTACATAGGTAAGATGCATTTAATTTCTCACCTTTATTCTATCATTAGTATTATCACTTTATCTTAGCACTTATGAAGCTATTGTACTTATGAAACTTATCGTAATATGTCAGTTCAATCAATTTTAGAACTAAGTTAACTAAATTAACTAAAGTCCACTGTCTAAATGTGTTAATCAAGTCTTAACTTTTCTTGTGTCGCTAGCTTTCTTTCCAGTTTTCTTTCAAAAGGTATCAAAACTGCACCCTAAAATTGTAGCGGGCTGGGGGGGTGCCCTGGTGGAATTGATTATTGAATAATTTAAGACATTATTTTACATTTAAATTGTGTTATGCGACAAGGAAAACCTAACAAAATCAGGTTTGAACGAATACAGCCAGAATCCTTTAGTGAAGAATACATTATCCTTCGTGCCCCCGCCTGCATGCCTACGTCTACATGTGGTCAGTGTAGAAAGGTCAGCAGGTCACTGCTGTCCGACACCGACTGCCTGACAAACAAATATACACACACGCAGCACGCTTGGCCAAGGCGAAATGCCGGTCAAAATGCATTTTTAGCCGTAGTAATATGAGGTAGTAAAGCTAGCTAAGTGAGAACCATAGGGTAGGCTTAACCACAAGTAACGTTCCCACGCTGCCCAGCTAGCCGAACATTTGACGTCACTGATGCCTGCGTGGCCTCAGTGAGTTCGGCATCAGTGATGCCAGAAGAAAATGATGCCGGCTTCGATGCCCCAAAAATTGATGTCGAAGCCGGCATCAGTAGGTCGTTGATTCTGAGCGGTACTGTATTTCTGGTTTGTACTGTACTGAGCCAATGTTGCGGTGCAATTTCGTCATTGTAAGTATCTAACGGGCCTGTCATACACCAAACTATATTACTAATAAAATTAAGCTGTGTAATAATCTTAACTGACCTGAAATAAGTAATAGGTAAATAATTTTTATTTAAATTTTCTTTAAACTTGTTTTACTCAATCAATAAAAAATCACTAGCCCTAATCCCTAATTATTTGTATATCTTGCAGTAAAACGAATTTTATTTTAAAGTAAACCAAATTAGTTGACAAAACTGTTTATGTGCAAGCGGAAAGTACAACTACAAGTACAATACACTGCAAGTAGAGTTAAGTAAGACTTAAGTATGGCTTGAAGTTTCTTTGCTTAACACTACAGTTCGTGATACGTTCTAAAAAGTGTTGAAGCAGTACTTTGAAATACAAAAAGCCACACAAAAAGCATCATGTTAGCTTTTTTACAAATCATGAGGGCATTTCCAATTGAAACATTTATTCGCTTGTAGCCAAAATTTGGTTTGAAAATTATGGCCAGCAAAATTGCGTCCCAGATGTCAGTTTTACAACCTAATCAGACGAAATTGGTGATAGACAATTTCTAAAGTCTGACCAAAAAAACCTTGACCCTGAGATGAAAAGGAACACTCGATTTCATGCAAAAATATCCATGCATATAATTTTAACTATCAACTAAAATCACGGCACCTATTTTCTCTCAGGGTTCAGCAATTTTTGGTCAGTTTTTTAGTACTGAAAAGGATTTAGGGTTGGATTTAAATTTATCAATTAATAACACAACCCAAGATTCAAGTAGCAAGCTAATTACATATTTAGCAGTTTGGTGCATACCTACATTACTTTGATGTCAGAATTACAAATTTTATTACGTCTCTGCCGAAATAAATATAAATCCTATTAGCTAATGCTAGACCTAAACAAATATACATTCATCGAAAGATCGCAAAACTTTATTTTATTTACTTTAAAATCAATTTTATCTCGGGGTTGAAAGCTGTGGTCACAATTGTTGCAGAACGTAAAGCTCCAAGAGCATGAACGAAGTAGCGCAATTTAGTGCAGCTGCAAATCTAGGGTTCGTCTTGTTACAGTAATTATTAGTCATTGCACGCTTAGGTTTAGTTTAAGAAAGTTACATTGCAGTATATTTGACAGCAGCCTAATGTAAACTAAATTAGATTTGAGAAAGCAGACATTAAATGACTTTAAAACTTCAAGCTTAACTAATCGTCTAAACAGTCTGCAAAATTTTTGCCCGATATTTTTCCCAAAAAAAATTATATTACGATGGAATGTTGTAACCATAAACAGAAAATCCAACTCATGAAATTATTGCTCAGCTTGCGTGAGAGAGATAATATTAATCAAAATTATTCATTCTTCAAACCTACCCGCAAAGTCAACCTATGTAGTATATCGTCAAAAATTAGTTATTTATTGACAAAGTTCCGTTGCTCGAATCAAAACTTATAATTAGCTGTTATTGTCAAAAAGTCTGACAGTATTTGTGGCCAGTGGCAACTACTTACAGGCTTTACAAGACTACAATCGTTATTGCCGGAGCGTTTTAGGGACAAAACGATAAGGAAAAGTATGAACCGGGCTTTTTACGTTACATTAAACACGACAGTTGTAAGCAAACAATCAAATCGAAAAATGTGCTCGTTGAATGGGTAGCTTGTCTATAAAGTGGAATACACTGACATTTCAATATACTTTTATAATTTTCAGATTCCTAGTGGTTTCAAAGATGATGAGATGATATCAGGAGCTAATGGAAAATTAAACAAATTTAAGTTTAATTATTTCACTTGTTAGTTAAATTCACAGCGTATGTACAATTTGGTTGCTCTTTGGTGTTTCAAAGCGCACTATTATATACCTATGTAGGAAGGTCTGACTATAAATTGTGACTACTCGCTGTACACTTGATGCTTGCTATTCGTTATTTTTGTACTGAAATCGCGTGTTTCTTTTTGTCTCAGGGTCCGGCAATTTTCGGTCAGAGTTTCATTAGTCCTAATGATGTACTGTGAAAGCTGAAAATTGGATGGGATTTGTGCTTTTTGAAAGTGAAACACAAATTCAACCCACAGTTAAGTATTTATATAGTCTTGAAGTACTGTAGTGTAATCAAAAGACAAAAACTACCTGTTTTCTGTTTTTTTAACCAATACAAACAAAAGTCACAGTTTCAGAAGTTTTGTCACCTGAATTTAACCATCAAATAAAATAAACAACTTCATGTTAATGAAGCAGTTTGTTTTAAAATAACGATTAACGACGCAATTATTATGACATGCAGTTTGACTTTTGCTGTTTGAAAAAACAAGGGTCACGAATATTTGATGTAGTACAAACTCTAAGACATAACTGCATCACTAAAAGAGTTTAAATTAACAACTTATGTGAAGACTGAAGATTATTGTACTTTGGTTGCTTACAAAAATGTCGAGTAATTGTATTGTCTTCTTATTCCTAGCAGGTAAGCACTTAGACAGTTTCTGACATGAAGTCTTTTTTATTTTAGTAATTTAGTCAGCTTCATTTAGTGAGAATTAAGCCCGGTTCATACTTGTCCTTGTCCTTGTCACTATCGTTTTGTGCCTATGCGATTTCAAAAAACTGCGTGACCAAATATCCCATTTTTTGCATGACGACAGTCGAGGTAACTGTTTGACCATTTAAAAATAATTAGCTCAAACAAATTTGTCAAATTTCACAACAGCTGACCGAAATTTTTCCTTTTTCCTGTCCCTGTGTCCTTAACGACAAGTATGAACCGGGCTTAAGGGTCGATTCATTACTGCCCAATGGTCCATTCAGCCGGCAAAATGACGAAATAATCGCGCCACTAATAGTGTACTATATCAGTTTGCGATGTGATTATTTGTGATTTTGCCAGTTGAACAGATATACGGCCATAAACACGAAATCTACCCTAATCTGTTTGAAAATCCTTCTCGAAACTGCCTTTCGTGAAACTTACAACAAAGTGGTATTTACTTACACATAATCAAAGCCTGAATGTCAAGCGTGAGGGTTTGATTCTGTATTCAGGCGACAGTTTAAGAATGGCCACAGTACAGTGGTTGTGCGGTAGATCGTTGCACATAGCAGCCAAAAATAGTCCCAATTGGGACCGTTTCCGCATGGGTACTAGAACCCTAGCGGGTCCTGCAAGCTACCCAAATAGGAACGTTCTAATTTGGTACATGCCAATTTGGGTAGTTGCAGAACCCGTTTGGGACCTAGTAGTACCCAATTGGGAACGGTCCCGTTTGAGATCTTCTCAGGCCGTTGAGTGCAACGCATCTACCTCGCTGCCACGCTGGCCAATGAGCGTCATACTCTTACCATTATGTACTCTTGGTAATAATAAATGTTCGTTAATGAGAGCTATCTTTAATATCGATATTATAATAGCATAATAACTGCAATAGCAAGAGTGTGTCCTGTGTTTTTTGTGTTAATGGGAAACACTGACAGTGACTTATATAAGCTTCGAAACAAATAAGAAAAGCTCAAACCTAGCAACTGACAAAAATAGGTGATTTGAGGCAATTTGTGGTGACAAGGACACAGACTAAAGTTATAAAATCAAATTTACGCACGGAGGGAAACTGAAAATAAAAGTTTTTGAGTCAGCATTCAAAATCTGCTGTCTCAATTCTAGACATTTTATATTGAACTTGTGTAATAAGTACATAGGATTTGAGTTGACAAGTGAATTAACATAAAGCCTTAAGTTGATGTAAAAAGTTTCCATTTCGCTAAGCAAAAACTGGAAGCATAAAACTAAAAAATCCTGACTAAATAAGGTTCGGTCTCAGAAACTAGTGTTGAAAGAAATGGTCGTTCGCTTGCTGTGAAATCCCTCGTAATACAGTTGTTTCGACCGAATTTTGCAGCAAAATGGAGCGGACCCCAGCTAATGTTTAGGCATGAAAGTGAAATATTTACATTTTAGTGTCATAATCGCTCAGGGACTGAGAGTCAGTTCCACTAACTGGAGTTAGCATAAGGACGGACAAGCATAAACCGAACTTTTGGACTCTAAAAGATATATAAAGGCAAACAATTTTTTTATCCAAAAAGATCCAAAAAGTTTCAAAGTGTACAAGCACTTTTTTCAATCAACAAAAACAACTTTTCGTCTGTCCGGATTCCTAATAGAGTTCAAATTCGAACCATGATACCCCGAAAAACTATACATTCACATTAAACCGACTTCCTACCAATTTCACTATTAATAGACGCTTAGCAGATCTGTCATCTTTATGTGTCGGAGCCAAAGTGTTTCATCTTCAGGCCTAAGTTCGCATACGAGCGAGTGAAGGTAATATGTTTCATTGACGCAATAACCTCCTCTCATTTACACCTTTTACATGCATAAATTATGCCGGTAAAAAACCAAACTTCCAACGCTAATGTGGGCGTGGGTTTATTTTATATTAGATCAACTGTCAAACATTAGGCTTAAGTACGGCTCTAACGATGGTGGCCATAATTTACCAAGCAGATTTAAGCTATCGGGATTTGCCTTGCATTGAATGACACAAGCCAGTGGCTTTCGATAAAAAGAATACGAAATAAAAGCAATCCAAGCCAAGCCAGTCACACATAAGAAAGTATTTAAACAATAAAAGTAAGTTTATCCGCTTAGCGGTTTATTTAGAATAGACACCGAAATGACAATTAGCTATAAAATCACAGTAGTGTTCTTAACATCACAAGAATATATACGTCAATTGAATAATCTGATAAAATGTCCTCAAGTCTCAAATTATATTAACTTGTCCGAAAAACTGTGGATAATTCGTCATTGTTAGGGACAAGTTCGGAGTTTCAGAGATGCACAGGAGCAATCGGTGAGGGGGGGTTGGCCCTGGCGTTGGTGGATTTCCGGCAACAGTCGAAAAAATTTTGCACTAATTCGATTTTCAACTAATTTTTAAGACAGTGTTTTTGGCTGCGGCCAAAATTTTTTTGCGATTTCTGAATTTTTTACCTAATTTTGGCACAGTTTATCGGCAACCAAAGGGGGAGCGTGGGGTTGAAGGGAGGGAACCTGGTGTTTGAAGAGAGGGACGGGGTGGATATCCCCCCTACCCTCCCCCCAATGTGCATTTATGGACAAGTATAAATCAAGTGCTAATCTACATTAAACCTAAAGTCTGACCAAAAAATGCTGAACCCTGAGGCAAAACAGGAGGCATGATTTTTGTGACTACTCGCTGTACTCTTGATGTCTGCAATTTGTTTTTTTGTCTTGAAATTGTGTGTTTTTTGTCTCAGGTTCCAGCATTTTTTAATCAGTCTTTAGCACACAAACGGACACCGTCAAGTAAGCTTGCACTAACTAGAGTGGCTTACGGTTAGCTTAGGTTTGAGACTAAGCCATGCCCTAGACACTTTGAGAAATATATATTTTGTAGTTTAACTGAAACCCTAATTAATGCAGCAAAACTTGGTTAGTAACGCTTCTTGGAAGCTAGTCAGACTCTAAATGAAGTAAACAGATTAAAATGTCAAAACCAGATGGGCTTAATTATTTCCCTGCGGTTCAATTAATTTTGCAAACTTTCAAAACACCATTGGCTACTACTTCTTAAGATGAAAGAGTTGTGAAACATCAGGTAAAGAGATAAATAAGTTAACATCGATTCAGGTTGCATTAGCGTCTAGTATAACTTCTGTATTTTTCTCTGTGCATTGGGAAGCCTATTTTACTTATGGATCGTACAGCCAGTCCTTTATTTCAGTACAAATTTCTTTTCTTTTCTTTCAAATTTTCTTTCTTTTTCTTTAAATTTTCTTTCTTTCCATTTTCTTTCTCGGAAGAAAATTGGATTTTCTTTCTTGCTATTTCTTTCAATTTTCTTTGTGCGGTTTCTTTGAGTACACATTAATGTCAGTCTTTTATCAATTTTGAGGTGGGCCAAGTCACAGCTGTCATAGGCTTAAGAGCAGTATAGCATTACAACTAAGTGAGTACCTATGTAAGTGCCATGCAGGTACTAAACGTTATTATTGTCACCTCACCACCTCAGCTGTTATTATTGAGATTAATTACTTGATTATTGCTGTCAAATGTCGGCCAAAACGCCAGAAATTTTACAAATTTCGTTCAGTTTTATTTCTTTCGAATTTCTTTCGGTTTTCTTTCTTGGTCAATTAGCTTTTCTTTCTTTAAAAATTTTCTTTCTTTTTCTTTCGATTTTCTTTCAACTCAAATAAAGGACTAGCTGTACATATGGGTTCAAATTATACAGTCGTCTTAGCAAAACTGAAATTTCAAACCTGCAATACAGGAAGTCTCTGTTTTGCTGACTTTCAACTGAGCTAAGACCACAGTTCAAGTAAAACTACATAACCCTCAGGGGCCGCGTATATACGTACTACTTGATCTCTAAATATGATGTAATCAGAATCCCTGAATCGTATGTATTTTTGAGTAGGTCAAATTTTTAGTGTTAATTAACTGGAAGGGCAGGTAGGTCAATCAGCTACCGTGATCTGTAGTGCATGACTGCCTGCGCTGCAGATGAGCGGTATGATCAATTTTTAAAAAGTGACCGCCGCAGTGGGTTCGACCTACCAACCTTCCGATCAAGAGTCGGACGCTATACCAACTGAGCTAAACCGGCCGTTGAAAGGATGATGTGATGCAGTGTCAACTGAAACGTAAATATTGTGAAGCGACTCAGCAGGAGACGCATGTCCGGCGAAATTACGAAATAATCACGCCACTAATAGATTGAAGCGTAATTATTTGGTTATTTTGTCTACAATCTACAAAACTACTATTTGCCTGTACAATGAAAGCATGAATACAAACAGATATTAGTCTAAAAAGTTGCACTGAATCTCCCAATGTATTTCAGGAGCAAAAATTAGCCCAAAAACATTCAAAACAAATATACATTTGTAAATTAACTGTCATTAAATGGGATAAGGAGTAAAAACTTTCAAAATCTGGCATATTAGCAAGCGATGTCCAAACTTAAGAACTGAAATTGGTTTAAATGGGTCTTCGCACAATCTTTAAAGGCCAAAACTAAACTCAGCTGTTGACAAAAACTATTTGGAATGAAAAAATGTCATGTCACTTTTGAACTTGTTTTTTGCTGTTTCCAGCAACTTAAAGCCTAGGGTTCCACTACCCAGTTAAAAAAGTAGCCTATGGATAAAAAGTAGCAATGTCAAATCATGCTATTTGTGTAAATGATTGAGCTACCAAAAATTTTAGGAAGACTTGTTCAGCAAACTCAATTTGCTTTGTGTACGTTTAAATCTCGGTGCTAAAATCTATGTTTGAAGGAGCTAACAAGCGGCCAATCAAAAGCGATCTGCGATACTAATTGGCCAGATTTATCATTGTCAAAAATAGGCTACGCGCATGTGCCCAGAGTCTGGCCAATCAGAAGAGCAGGCGCTTCTGATTGGCCACATATTATGTACCAGTTTATTAACAAGACTTCAACAGGTAGGCCGAAAACGACGAGCGCATCTGCCAGCGCTAGAACGCAGCAAGCTGAAAAGTGTCTCAGGGTCAATTCCTAAAATGGATTATACGGATTAGATTATAATGTGTTTTGTCAATAACTCATGACATCGTGTATGAATTTATGCGAAATTTGCGGTAGCAAATATTAATACCACCTCCCGCTTGTGCACAAAGTTTTTTAAGTCAACCGCAACATTGTGATAAGTTATTAGGCAACAAATTTTAATCTAATCCGTTTAATCCACCTTAGGAATTGACCCTCAGTCCTCTTTTCTTCTACGCAGTGAAACGGATGCAACGGATTCCATGCAACGGATTAAATTTAAAAGTAGGTTATTTAGTTAATAACTAGGTAACTCTAATAACTGTGTTTTTTAATATTGTTTTTGTGTATTTTAGGTGTCTGCTTTGTTGATGTGTCTGGTTTTGTGCATAACCCTGGCATCAGCTTGGTGAATTTGTTTCGTAAGTCAGCACTTACTTATTTGCATGGCAATTGAAACCAGAGAAATTTAACGAAAACCATTAATTACGTCAACAAAATATTTTCCAGTCTTGTGACCAATTCCTAAACTGTCTTTAACAAATTAAACTAAGACTTGTTTCGATGACTTTTCAGATTGTCTATGAAGCGAATTTACCATGAAAACCAATAACACACCGCCAACGTGGGAAAAGTATTGCAAATCTACTTAAACTTTGAGAAGTTACCTATCATGCACATAAATTTCAATCTAAGCCTTTTAATACATTTTAAGAATTGTTTCTTGGAAACCCTTGAAATAGGCATGGGCACGTTTAAACGTTTAAACGGTTTGGAACCGTTTAAACGTTACGGGCTCAAAAAACGCGGCTTTCGAACCGTTTACCGTTTAGTACGTTTAAACCTTTAAACGCGTTTAAACGTTTGAACGCGTTTTGTCATGTGTAAGCGCGAGCGTTTAAACGTTTGCAGATTATTGTAAACGTGCCCATGCCTATGTACCTAGAACGGGTCCATGGTTTTACGCACGTTTTCATATGATTTGCACATAACTTTATTAAGAAATATTGACAGAGTCGTTTCGATATTTTTAACCCGTGGTCCGAGCTCAGCTGAAATCTCTGCAAATCGGACAGTTGCTGAGTGCTGCTGGTGTAAAATTAGCTAGCTAAATTACATAACTTAGCTAAGACAACGGTATAAGAAAATCTGCAAAAAGCGCAGCGTAAGCGTAATTTTATTTTGCAATAAAATTATCTTCAAATCACACAAACAAGTACTTAGAGCCATTGTTTTGGCAAAACAACCTTTGGGACATTTACGTTTGGAGTTTTGGAAATGTTTATAGGTAAAACAGAAATACGCTAGGATTGTATAATGACACCACAGCAGAAGATTAGGTAGGTACTACTATTAAAACAAACAATAATACTGACATTTAATTGAGAATTGACCGCGAATGTAACGAACAGTTTATATTGTAGGCGTAGCAATAAAGGTATAATTAGCTAACTAGTTAATTATAAATAATTGATGATAATTATTTTAATCACTAACTGATATTAAAAAGAGTTTGTTTGTTTGCAATTAGTGCCTTCTGTATTCTTTACTCACCTAAATTCTTTAGACATATTACTTCCAAAAATACATACATGCCAGTATTGTCAGACCAAAACTTTTTGTATTGAAAAACAGGTGGCGCTATTAATAGAACGGATCAAAAAATGCTGAACACTGAGAAAAAACAAGGGTCTATTGAAGAACAATACATTTTTACGCGGCGGCCTCAGTCGGTGCGTATATACTATAGTACAAAAGCTCAATTAACACGTATCTGCAGCTCACTGTGTTAATTGCTTTGTAAAATTTGGTAGGTCATCCAATTGCGTTATTTGTGTGGGCGTGTGTGTACATTGTGTGTGCTAATCATGCATTTCAGCGTACAAAGTTTGGTGAATAGCTGGTGATCTCACTTGCATACTGTTACACGTGGAGCAAGTTTGCAAGTCTATCATGTGCTGGAAAATTTTGCACATAGTAAGCAGTGATAGATCGAAACCTGTCGCACCAATGCTTCCTAGATTGTTTATCTGAGCGTCGGTACCAGGACGTTAAAGCCAAATTAACACGAGAGCACATTTCAAAGATTTTTAACAACTTTTTGTGTCAACGAAATGGCTAGGTAAGTTCGACTTATTTTCTTTTGGTGAAAAAAATATGTTAATCGCATCCAGTAGAGTTCGGATCTGCTTCTTTGATCATCTATTATAAACAAACTTTAGAAACTAGAATAGCAGTACAATATCTGGCGTCTAAAATTAGCACTAGCCCGACCAAACTTTTTTGAACTTTACAACATCAGTGACTCAGAAGTGTGAACATCTTAATTTAGAACAAAAATTAATTGGCAACCGCGTAGCTTTTCGGCTGGATAAAGAAGTTGTCTATTAAGTAGCTCTCTTTGACATGAAAGGTTTCACAAAGCAAGGTCTGCTGTGATTAATTAAGGCATAGCTAATTAACGGCTAATTATAGCAGAAGATATATTGAAAACTCCGTTGTTATAAAGAATAAAAACCCTTTTGATGCCGACAAAAAGCACCAACAGATAGAAGGTGAAAGTTTAGTAAAACGAAGAAGGAATACCTACAGGTCATTTCATGCCTACTGTAAATTGTTATGTAAACCTTGGATAAAAATAAAAACTAAAGCTGAAATTGAAGTTTGAAATTGGGCTAATTACATGAATAATGGGCCAACCCTTAAAATGATTTGGACAAATTAACGCATCATGTAAGCTTGTTTTCTGTAAGGAGAAAGCCAGCGAGGTAGCTAGCTAGCCTGATTATCCTTTATTGAACAAAATAGCTTCGAGCACGTATTTTTCCGGTAAATACATTACTAATTTTGGCGGTAGATACCTTACAAATTGGCGAAGCAACGTTATCAATAATTAAAGTAAAGCTTTCTATTCTCTCAGTTATGTCGAACTATGTTCGTCGTTGAAAATGTTTCGATCAATCCAAAATTTTCAACGACGAACATTTTCAGCGACGAACATTTTCAACGACGAACATTTTCAACGACGAATATTTGTTTTTCAACGACGAACATTTGTTTTTCAACGACGAACATTTGTTTTTCTACGACGAACATTTGTTTTTCAACGACGAACATTTTCAACGACGAACATTTGCTTTTTCAACGACGAACATTTTCAACGACGAACATTTGTTTTTCAACGACGAACATTTGTTTTTCAACGACGAACATTTGTTTTTCAACGACGAACATTTTCAACGACAAACATTTGCTTTTTCATCAACGAACATTTGTTTTCCAACGACGAACATTTTCAACGACGAACATTTGCTTTTTCAACGACGAACATTTGTTTTTCAACGACGAACATTTGTTTTTCAACGACGAACATTTGTTTTTCAACGACGAACATTTTCAACGACAAACATTTGCTTTTTCATCAACGAACATTTGTTTTCCAACGACGAACATTTTCAACGACGAACATTTGCTTTTTCAACGACGAACATTTGTTTTTCAACGACGAACATTTGTTTTTCAACGACGAACATTTGTTTTTCAACGACGAACATTTATAATTACGTGTTATGTTCGTCGTTGAAAATGTTTCGATCAATCCAAAATTTTCAACGACGAACATTTTCAACGACGAACATTTTCAACGACGAACATTTTCAACGACGAATATTTTGCTTCGATAAATCGGGCCCTGAGAGCACGTAATTGACTGTAGAAGACAGTTGACACGATTTGAATATGAAATTGAAGTTGAAAGTTGCAATCACTTCTAATTTGAATTCTAAGCAGCAAACATAGTAAAACATGAATTACTAAAAAGTTAAATAGGCAGTAAGCCTTAATCTAAGACTTTTATGAAATTTTGCATTAATAACAAAGTCTTATTATAAGTAATCGATTGTAAGCCCGGTCAGCTCAGACGGTAGAGCGTTTAGTGTCTGCTGAGCTTTGACTTCAGTCAGAAGGTCGGTGGCTCGATTCCACGCCGGTGCTGTCTGTTTTGGTTTTCTGCAAGTTTCACTTTCTGCCTTCAGAACTGCATTCTCAGTGAGAGCGAACTACCTGCCCCGATAGTGTAATTTAACGTAGGAAAATCGACCTACCCGAAATTACATAGGAAGTTTAGAATCTGAATATACAGCTACGCTTTTTTTTCAGTTGATATTTCTTTCGTTTTCGTTTTCCTTTCGTTTTCCTTCAATTTCTTACTTTCTTTCATTTTCGTTTTCTTTAGATGTCAACTTTTGACAGCTTGCCCAGCATGACCTTTGGAGCCGACAAAGGGTCTAATAACAGCTGAGGTCAAGAACAAATTTATTCAAAAAGTTTTTCAAAGAGGGTCTTGTCAATTGTTAAATATTTGTTAAATAATGAGTTATTTTTAGTGTCACATAACACATTCTTCAAAATTTTTGTCTCCTAAGTCGACTTTACAAATTTTATACTCTGTACGTTACTTCAATTTTTTAATGTTCAGTTTCAAAATTTATATTTTTACTGGCTGTACTAATTTTGTGGTTGTACAACTCTTAATTTGTGCTAATTTATTTTATTTCAATGTACGGTTAATTTTGCAAAACCTAAATAACAAGTTGCTAAAGTCTACTTAAGAGTAACACCCCCCGCCATGTAAGTATTTGAACAAACAAGCAGCATGCAGCTGCCTTCATTTGTCTACTTCTCGTCAAATTTTTCAAAACTTTGTTGCGCAAGCCGAAAAAGTTGGCTTCGCTTCATTTCACTTTCGTTTTCGTTTTCGTTTTCGTTTCGTTTTCGTTCATTTTAGTGTCAACTGAAAAAAAAACGTAGCTGTAGTATACGCGGCCCCTGAGGGGGCCGCGTAAAAATAATTTTAACTGGTTCTTAAAAATTGGTTACTTCGCATCTTGGCCAAATTAATTCGAATAAAATTTATACTATTAATCAAGTAAATGTCGCGCAAGCCACTGGTTTAAAAAAAACTTGGCAATTTGATATACTGATCGTTACGTTTTCTCTCTTCAGAACATTTATTTCACTCAGTTTAGAATAAGCCACTGAAGCTGGTCGCGTACTCATTACAAGATATTGATTTAATAGGAGGAGTACAAAATCAAAAAGTTGTGTTGTCAAAAAGATTGCTGTCACTTGTCTTACATCGACTGACTAAACAGCTAAACAGCGTTTATATAGAAATTTTAGTCATTCATATCATGTGTTAATAACCTTGTTATTTTATAAATTTAGTTTTGTTGCTGTTAAGGACATGCATTATGAGTAATAAATGTACTTTGTCATTATAATTATGTATGTTACCTAAATACTTATATCGCATGTCACGGTTTTCCTTCTTTTGCAAAAAATAAAAAAAATCATACTAAAAATTAACTATCTATTTAAGGAGACCTATTTCGCCGTCAATTTGCAAGCAATATCAAATCCATCAACCAGTTAGGAAATGATAGCGCACCAGTTGTACCAGTGGCCAAAGACTTTAACCTGACCTATGCTCTTGGACGGTGGTTTCTGGTACGTAAACATTCGTTCAAACTGTCTACACAAATTGTGGCAGTACCAAACTTTTGTGTGATGTGATGATTTTGCAATTTTTTGATGATAATAAAAAATATAATTTGATTTTAAGTTTGCTGGTTTTTCATTAAAATAGTTCTAATGCAGCGGTGCAATAAAAGATTTTTCATTAAAAGTCAAAAATGCTAGGAAAGTAAACTCATGCAAATTGCAGAAGCGTGTAATAAAATAGATGATTTAGTTTATACGACTGCTTTTTTATTGATTTTTTTTAAATCTGTTTTTATTGAAATAATCCGGTGTTTTGTTTTTTTGGGTCTGGAAATTTTTTGGCAGATTTAATTTTTGTTTTTATGCAGTTCACTCGAAATGTTTGAATAAACCATTGGAAGTTCTACGACTTTTATAAATCGTGGAGACTACCTAGGATATATTAACTAACATGCTCAGAATTTCCACGTTTAAGCTAAAAAGTCTACATTTGTATGTAAAGTCAACTTAGAGGATGTCTCATTAAAAATGTTAACCTTGATTAAATGTTGAGTTATTTAAAGTTAGCCTAATTACATATTTACAGAGGTACATATTTTCTGTTTTAGGGCATGCGATCAATTGATGCCAGCAGCCAAGACTGTGTCGTTTTATATTGTAAGTACCAAAAAACTTACTTGCTATGGCTTATTACGTGGTGACTACTTACGTAGTAAAACATAGATACATGAAACAGAGTTCGCAATTTGGAAAACCCTCTGACCACAATTTGTGAACCCTGCCTTTTTAGCCCGATTCCTACAATTTATGAATCTTGCAAATGTGACGATTATAAGTGAAAATTCCGACGTTTTGCAATCAACTTAGGCTATGAACTCGTATCGAATCGCCTGAATGCGTACCTACTTACAATTGTTACAGTTGTAAGACTCGTCATTTGTAGCAACCAAGCCCTACCGAAAATACCCTACACATTGCAATCATTGTAATATCAAAAAAACGGTTATTTCTACCCACTTGTTTGTAGTTTTAGAGCCATTTCTTTCTGTGCCCTCAATTTTCCCCCCTCGCACGTGTCCACAAAAATGTTGTCCAGAAACTGTTAAACTTTTTAAAACAGTATTTATTTAATATAGTGATGTTAAATTAACTAAGACGATTGTTTACTATTTTTTCAGACACAGATCTCATTAAAGGTGGAGGCTTTGAAAGTGTCACGGTGACGAAAGTATTCAAGGATTTCCAAAACTTTCCTGAGCGTAACGCGATTATTGACATGGAAAGCGTTGTGCAATCCAAAAAATATCCGGGGCTGCTGAAAGTATTTCCAAATTATGCTATCACCAACCCTTATGATCGTAAGTAATACAAAATATACTTTAAATCAGAATATACGTCTGTTTTACAAATGTAACTAGTCATGATGATGTTGTTACAACAGAGAAGAACAGACCGCAACACATGAGCCAAAAAGAATTCGCCCAAACAAGCCAAATCGGCGGCAATGCTTTCAGTAGATTTCAAGCATCATTTTTAAGTAAACTGACCAGAGATATTTCAAACAGCTGAAACCTGTTCTGCAGTGATCATGGAACTGTCAACCAAGGGCTGATTTCTAAAATGAGTAAAAAGAATTTCTTCAAAATTTGTCCTAATCCTTTTTTTGTACGAATTATTTTACTCTAGGACACAGAATTTTGAATTTCTCAACTCCAAGAAGATAATTTACTAGAAAAGAAAACAAGTTTTAACTTTTTTTTAAACTTAGTTAAGTACAGTACCAATCAAAAATAGAGTCTGATGCTCGTACGAGCACGAGTACTTGGTGGCATATGCTCGCAGCAATTTTGGTGCGCGCGAGCACTGCTCGAAAGCAGTCCAATTTTAATGACATTAACTTGGCAGTCCACACCAACAGCTGACTTGCATTCGTGTCACTCGTGATAATTAAAGGGGGGCGTAGAAATGAGCTCAATTTGTGAAAGTAGTTATTTGTACCGTACGGAAAATTTAGAGATTAAGTGAACAATATAACTTAACATTTAAAACATTACTTAAATATCAAGTATAATTTATAATTTTTGATTTTTGACCCTTTTTCACTTTCAGCGTAACTGGAGCCTTTATCGCCCAACGTTGACCTTAAATTATAGCTAAAGTTAGCCACTCTTCTGTTTCAACTCACCATACAGCTAAAATTTTCCAGCAAAAACTGATGGAGTAATCACTGGTCCTAATTACTCAGTTACTTTGAAGTGTCCTCGTGTATAAATTAATCGTGATCAATAGCCATAGCTATACGTTAAATTCCAGTTTGTTTCTGACCTTTTGCAATTAGGCACAGAATATAAGAATGAATGAGGGAATGACAAGTAAAATGAGTGAAAAAAGGGTATGAATTTAAGAGAA
>JASANF010015192.1:0-10365 GCA_030248245.1 Trissonchulus sp. WLG1_4
AAAATGATTACACATTAAAAGGTTCTAAACAGCGAATATTAAACACTGACATACAAATAGAATCTAAACACACACAAGCAGCATAATTCTGCAACAAAAGCAATTCCGCGACAGAATCGAAAACAGAAGATATATTATATTTATATAACATCCTAAAATCGTACCATTGTTGAACAATATTACGCCATTTAAATGCCCACACAAATTTGGTCAAATCACACTGACAGAAAAACTTCGGTGACCTTTGACCCGAAACAGACCTAAGAATTTCGGCGCACCAGAATTTTATAATGAGAAAATATATTTTTGGTATTCAAAATAAGCGGGGAGGGGGCAGGTAGGGCATAAATATTAATCCTGTGGTGATAAGTAGGCAAAGTTTAGTTTAAAATTTACTGCATAATGTCCTTCACATTCTCGAACTTGGACGATCATTGAAAATTATGGCTGCGACACGACGCGGTCAGTTTGAGTTTAGATGAGTCAACAACACTAGCCCCCCCCCCAGTTGGCGGTGTGATATAAAAGTTGGTGCTGTGTGGTCTGGCCTCAGGCCTGCCAAAACTGGGCTCGCTGATTGGCCCAGCCCGTCTAGGATTTACCATACCAGGCGCCAGCATGGCGGAAACAGTGCACAAAAGAGATACCAGAACCAGACCTCACACAAGCCCGCAAACTTACCGTACTTGTAATATTGCAAAATTGTAGGGGGGGGGCAAATGATTTATATAGCTCAAAAATTTTAGTCACCTTTATCGCTTCCTTACCAAAATTGTTTAATAAGCTGTAATTTTGCAAAACTGTTTAAATCCTCATCTTTTCTGCTTCCGCTTTCGAGTCTCACCCCCTTGCTCCTAGATTCGCGTGGTTTCACACTTGCCCCCTCACAAACCCAATGAGCTGTAATTGTCCGTGAAAATTCGACCGAAAGTCATTTTTGCACAAACGCTTGATTCTGTTTTATATACCTAATATAGAGCCTTAATCACACAAGCTGGGATAACTGGATACATACACCCGAATAAAAGCTTTTGTAAATATGTTTTATAAATGTTTTGAGTGAATAAAATTGGAAAAATTAGCTAATACCTCACGCTCACACAGTGACTTATGCATGTGAAAAAGCCTACACGGGTTACGCTCCAAAATCTGGTGATTAAGACGTATGACAGGTTAATCGGTTTGGGTATGGTTAATAAACTTTCTGACCGTTATGTGAGAACTCTCTGACTTCTTTCGACTAAGACTTCACTAACGATCACTTCCTTAGGTTCACTACTACTAGCACAATATGAATGAACAATACAAAACATACGTTTAGGATGCACGTAGGTACTTGCTGATATACAGTAAGTAACACTTTCATAATGTAGCTCTATATTGACTAGGTAGATCCTATATCGGATCTCTTACTCAGACTCAAATAAGCACAGTGGAGTAGCAGAGGTTAGAAATGTTTTTGCGGGGGCTCCGCCGTTCGAAAAGGGAACCGAGTAGCTACAAGCCTACAGAAGACTAAACTATAGAGATCCGTTTAGGATCCTAGTCCAATCTCGTAGTTAAACTCAGTACCTCTGCGTGCTAAACTCAGTCGAAATGCTTACGATCTCCTGTAGCCCGTTTCAATAAACTCACAGGCCCACAGGCACAAATTTGTGAGCCTGCTGTGACCTGTGGCCACAGGTGCCTGTGAATCCCGTTTCAATAAGCATGCTGCCTGTCACAGGCCACAGGCACAGGTCACAATTTCACAGGTGACGCACGCAATCTGCCCGCATGCTCGGCTTGCCAGCAAACGCACATATCTACGCTGCTAAATAGCAGCTTGGCTGTTATATGGGTGTTATATGAATTTAAAAGTTTTCAATTAATTTAAAGGGGTAATGTCGTTTTCGTGGTTTTTGACATTTCAGTGTAATTTTTGCGCCCACAGAACTCAAGCTAAAAACGAACTACGGCTTCGAAACTTTAACCACATTATCTTTAGGAAAATATCCCCACCCGTTTTTTTCCTTTTCTAAAAATAGTTTGTAGAGTCGGGGTTATGGGCTTTTGAAAATTTTAGAGAAAAGTCAAATTACGTGATTTTTGCACAAAAATGTCATTTTCTCAACGTAGAAACGACTTATCAACTATATCAAAAAAATAGTGATGTTAAAGTTGCCTTACGAGTTTCAGTTTAAGTTTCAGTTTCAGTTTCAGCTCTAGATTAGTTTCAGTTTCAGCTGTAGTTTCAGCTCCATCGAAGTTTTAGTTTCAGTTTAAGTTTCAGTTTCAGTTTCAGCTCCAGAAGCATTTAGTTTCAGTTTCAGTTTCAGTTTTGCTATATTTTGTTTTCGTCACACTTTTCTACGTAGCGTATACGGTCGTCGACGTTGCCTTGTGAAGCCCCAAGCTTACATTAATGAACTATGTACATAAGATAATAGACATGATAAGATAGCGCGAACTCTCGGACCTTACACAGTTACACTCTAACTGTAGAATGAATTAAGGAATGCACGACTTTTTATCTCACGTTCATACAGTTCAGTGTGACAGCGGCGATCAACTTATATGAAGATCCCAGACTAATTTGTGTTTCAGCTGAAGTTTCAACTGTAAAATATTGATGTTAAGCGTCAAACGCTGAAAGGAAAGCTAAAAAACGGAAACTTGTATTCGTTTTGTTGTAGATGGCGTTCACCCCACCAAATAAATAAAACTTAAGTCTCAGCTCAGGCGTTTACAAAAAGCTTCAACTGCACCAATCTTCACATTGTTGCAGCGCACTTGGGTCAACTGCACTAATCTTCACATTGTTGCAGCGCACTTGGGTCAAATTATAAATTTAAGCTTGAGATAAGTCAAATGTACACTGTACTGTGTAGTCCACCCGCCGTTGATTTTAGTTCCCGCTCACAGCACTTGCGTTTAAATCGAAGGCAATGGTCGCTAGTTGCTGTGAAGACCATACGGGGGTTTCTTTGCGACGTCCATTGTGTATGTATAACTTCATTTGATTGGTTCGAGGCTGCAGCTCCATCCCGCGGCCCGGTCGACCCGGTCGGCCCGCTGCCACGCGGCCCCGGGCCGGTGGTGGGCCGCGGGCCGCAGTGCAGCCTGGCCGGGCACGGGCCGGGCCGTCTGACTGAGCGTCGGCCCGGGGCCGGCCCGGCCCGGGCGGCCGGTCAGACCGCAGCTCGCCACCAGCCCCGGCCGATCTCTAATATAGACATAGAGTAAGCCACTATTATATACTCTTGCTTAGTGTATAACAGAAAATCAATAATGTGTGCGCAGGGGATGCTGAAACTGGAACTGCCTGAGGCTGAAACTGAAACTACAGTTTCAGTTTCAGCTTGTGTATACACGTACCCACACACACATTGAAAGCAGCATTGGCGGAAACTCAGTTGACCTGAAACTGAAACTATGTTTCAGTTTCAGTTTCGGCTTCTGTGTAATTTCAGTTTCAGTTTAAGTTTCAGTTTCAGCTCCAGCGGAATTTCAGTTTCAGCTGCTGTTTCAGCTCTGGACAGATTTTAGTTTCAGTTTAAGTTTCAGTTTCAGTTTCAGCTTTAGAATAGTTTCAGTTTCAGCTGAGGTTTCAGCTGCAGGATGGATTTAGTTTCAGTTTCAGTTTAAGTTTCAGGCGCTGAAACTGAAACATGTACAAGCTGAAACTAGTTTCAGTTTCAGTTTCAGTTTCCGCTCACATCACTACAAAAAAACGGGTGGGGATATTATGTCAGTGCATAACTGCAAAAAGTTTTGTACAGCTACCCAATTATTTCAGGAAAATTAAAAGCAAAGAAAAATGAAAGAAATTTTGGTCGAAAGAAAAAGCAAATGAAAGAAAAATCAAAGAAAAAGAAAGAAAATTTGGACGAGCGGTTGATTAGCTGTCAACTGGTTACCTAACTTAAAATTAATCGCTGGATAATTGGCCTAGGCGCATATTGATAAATACATATATCAATACTTTTACACGCTCACATGTGTAGCACGTATGTACACATTCTACGTATGTGTAGCTGTCAGATAATAGAGAAGGGACGGGTGAACTTTTGGCTTGACAAAAGTTGTTACTTGACCCGACAGGCATCCATCAACTTTTCTTTGTTGAAAACCGAAAGAAAAATGAAATGAAAGAAAAAGCAAAGAAAAATTAAAGAAATCTGGAAGAAAAAGAAAAAGAATTTTTCTGAAATAAATGGGTAGCTGTAGTTGTTGGCTGATCTTGAGTTTCATAACTGTGGCGCAAAAATTAGTCAAAAAAACCGCTGATGGGGTGTATTCAAATGATTGCAGCAGTAAAATTGCAAAAGATAGTCTGCTTTTAAATATAGGTTTTTTAAAGCTAGAAGGTGTAAAAAAATGTAAAAAAGACCGCTCTAGTTTTTGTTGAGGTTAAGTGCAGTTATGGTAGTTTAAAAAAATACCTAAAAACGCAATTACCCCCTTAAATGGTCTATTTTCCGCTTTTATTGGCATTTATGTTTTAATTTTAAAGTAAAAATTGTAAAACTTTGTTAATACATCAATTTTCCAACATATAAACTTTTGCTAAACGTTTAGAAAAGCTATTATTTTTGCTTTAAAATACTTCAAAATGCAACAAATACACTAGCGAAGTAAGTTAAATTAAAACCCAACTACAAAAAGTTCCAGTACAGCATAAATTATGTAATAATTTATGTAATACTGTGTGTAACTAACTGGTGATTCGGGGGGACACCAAGGCCGAGGAAAAACGCCCTGAAAACGCCCTACTACAGTACCGGCCAAAATTAAGGTAGTATGCTCGTTCGAGCACGAGCTTTTCGTGATGCAATGCTCGGAGAAATTCTAGGTGATCGCGAGTCTTCGAGCTTTTTCATCTTCGAGCCTTGCGAGCATTAAATTTTATTGCTGTGTGGACAGACATTTGGCTAAAGTTAAGGGGATGCACTCAATGTGCAAATAATTTTATAACAAAGTTTTACAAATTTTAATAGTAAATTCTTCTAAAATAGAATTAAATTATATTTATTACTAAGCATAAAATTTTAAAATGTTTGTGAATATTTTCAATTTATTTTTAACTGTGCCACCCCTTCTTCCAGTGTTCCTTTGTCAAGACTCCAGCGCAAAAATGTGTGTCCAAGGCAAGGCTTACTACATAGTTTTGACCTGTCTGTGGCAAAAGGCAAAGGTCAACTTTATCACCTGTTTGCTGCCCAGAAGTGTGAGAAAAAATAAATGCAGGGGGGTCATTAAACTTATGGCTGGGTGCTTTTCATTTTTCAAGTTTAAATTTTATAAATTAGATCACGAAAAACTCGTGCTCGAACGAGCATACTACTTTAATTTTGGCCGGTACTGTATGGAGCCAACACTCTTTTAGCCTGACCCTGTCTAGGCTAGATCGATCGGCGACACTGATCTATTGGTCAACTCAATGGCTCAAAAAGTCTACTGGTTATTTGTCCTATAGGGTCAGCCCTAGGAACTACAACACAACTACAAAGCTAAGAACAGTGGGGGGAGTAACTAACAGGATAAGTCCTGGCTAGATGGCGACGGGTTGACGGACTGGAACGGCGACCGGAGCAGGTCTGGGCAGGATGGGTGGCAACCGATGAACCCGGGCGGCGGGAGTGGACACGGACACCGGCGACGGATTGGCGGAGACCGGCGACGGACTGGCGGAGACCGGCGACGGGCGAACGGACGGCGGGGACGGCGGACACGGGACTGGACTGGGCGGCTAGAGCTTTACGACCGACCGGGGGAGCAGCGTGACAGCGGGGAGCGAGGGCGAGCGACCGGCGGACAGCGCGAGGGGATTACTGACCGGACGGTGGAGACGCGACAGTCAGAGGGGGAGACGGGCGCTGGCCAGCGCGGAGACAAGCGGACACGACGCGACGGCGGCACACGACCACACGGGGAGTGATACAACCGAGCCTGGAGACGGCACGGGCGCAGGACACAAAGTGAGCAATCGGCGGCGACAGTCAATACTGGACAGGTGCTGAACGGTGCAGAATAAATAATGGGCACTATAAGGCCGCTAAAAAAAAATTGCAAGACGCTTCCGCGCCACGAGACAGAATGGGCAAAGCCCGGCGAAAACACTGGTTCAAATAGGAGCACCCGCGAGCCTGAACGGCTGATCAAAAACGAAGTCTGAGTCGGTAATTTGGGTTATAGAGGTTTATTGGATAGGGCAGATACAGGCAATGGCAGAAATAGGCGAAACAAAGGAGCAGGAGAAAGTTCGGACTCAACCGTCCGCTAGCTGAACTTCTGAACCAACTTAAACCAAAATTTTTACCCGACTGTCCTTAGCTAATACGGCAAAATTCGGTTTTTCTTTGAACTACTTTGCCGGGATCTACCGATCCCGAATCCCTCCAATCAGAGCTGGGCACGCTAAGGCCCGCCTACCTATCAATCAGTCTCATGATCACTTATCCTAGCTTACTTATTAGGAGGTCGAGGGCTGCTGGCCCAGGCACCTCAGCAAACACTTACCTAAACTGCTATAATTCCTTTTCGAGAGCACTAAATTCCTGGTCGGCCCAGGTACTGTATCTCACCTCTCACTTCTCTCCTGGCCGACCAGAGAAGACAAACATTGAGTAAGGAAAAATATTATTACCGAAATATTATGAACCAAAAAGCGAAAAATGAAAGATGTAAAGAGGGAAAATATGAAACAGTAAAAAAACTGAAATGGTATAAACTTAAAAACTTGACCAATCACGTATTATTATTAGGGTCAATTCATACTTCAATAGAGCATGCGGACAAACGGACATAGTCTGCATTTGTGAAACCTGGCTGACCCCTCAGTCGAAGGTTAGTTCACCCAAGGGTTATGATGTTTTCAGGCGGGACCGAGCGGACGGTCGTCAGGGGGGCGGCACGCTGATCTGGGCAAAACAATCCTTCAATCCAGCGGCCGTCCAGCTACCACAATCATCACTGGAAGCCTGCGCCTGCACCATCAGCATCGCGGGGGTGGACACTCTGGTCGCCAGCATCTACCACCCCACGGGCGACCAACCTGCCGACTTGGACATCATCGCCTGGGCTGACGCCAGCTACGAGCACTCCATCATCGCCGGTGACTGGAACGCCTCCTCCAGCATGTTGTCACCAGCCGGCAGCCAGGAAAACCGAGCCGGACGACACCTTGCCGACTTCCTCCATTAGCACAGCCGCCACCGAGTCCTCAACACCCCCGGCCAAGTCACCAGGGCCCGATTTATCGAAACAAAATGTTCGTCATCGAAAATGTTCGTCATCGAAAATGTTCGTCATCGAAAATTTTGGATTGATCGAAACATTTTCGATGACGAACATTTGTTTTTCGATGACGAACATTTGTTTTTCGATGACGAACATTTGCTTTTTCAACAGTGAGTTCGTCATCGAAAAAGCAAATGTTCGTCATCGAAAATGTTCGTCATCGAAAGCTCGTCATCAAAAATGTTCGTCATCGAAAAAGCAATTGTTCGTCATCGAAAATGTTCGTCATCGGAAAAACAAATGTTCGTCATCAAAAAAACAAATGTTCGTCATCGAAAATGTTCGTCATCGAAAATTTTAATAATTGAAAATTTTCAGCGTTCGAAATTTAATAAGTCGCTCTAAGCATTCTAAATTAGAACATTTTCGTTGAAGAAGAAATTCTCCAATAATAATAAGTATTATTATCTTGATTATTATGGCTCGTGTTTATTTGTGGATGGCAATTGCGGACAATTGCTGTGAGAAAGCCCAAAGACGAGACCGGGTTCTGAGAGACCGGCAAAACCCATTGGAAATGTTTGACGATCACGACTTAATAAAAAGATTCCGGTTCCCCCGATCCGCCATTTTCGAATTGCTGGTCCTTATCGAAGACGACATTTCTCGTCCCACGTATAGGAGTGATGCGCTGCCCAGCAGCATGCAGCTGTTGGTGGCATTGAGGTACTATTACTATTACTACTACTACTACTACTACTAACACAACAAAAAAAATTAGGTGCAACATAATTGAATTTAGTGGTTCTGTCGGATGTCAATAGATAGTAACTAACACTCAAATACCAATCACGCAATAGTTGAATACCTTTTTGATTTAACTTTTCCGCAACATCAAACAATGTTTTCAAAAACTTACGTAAATATTTTTGCCGAAAGAGAACTACTTTATTAGTTCGGAAAAGCTGGAAAGCTGGTTATGATTTCACATTAAAGCTCGGTTCATATACTCACCCTTGTCCTTGTCCTATCATTTTGTCCTTAAGCTATTCCATAATTACGTAGCCAAATAAACCCTTTTTTCATGAAGATGGTTGAGGTAAATTTATGACTGATAAAAAATAGCAGAAACGCTTCCATTAATTCTTCACAGCAGCTGACCGAAATTTATCCTAGTCAACGTATCTACGTCCACGTACACGACAAGTATGAACCGGGCTTAAAAATTGAGTATGCATGACCCAAATGTTTAAAACGTCTTTCGTTTCGAACGCTGTGTCACAGAATTCGTGTGCCGTGAAGTTAAGATGGACTTGTATTTAGCGTATGACTCAATCAGAAGCTTTTTTCACCATCTGACCAAACAAGTCGTCCGTAAGAATCAGTTTGTTTGGAGTTGGTCCGGGCTAGCTTTACCTTGGCGCTGGACATTTGGCTATAACGCACGGCTTAAAACATCAATAAACGTAATCAGCCTGAAAGTAGGTAATGATCAACCGGGTCTTCAAGCCATTTGATCGAATTAAAAGTTGGCCTTGTTCTAGGCTTAAACTTAGGCTTAGTATGATGTTTATTTTTTACTGACTGCCTCATCATACAGGCTTATAAATAAGCTTAGTTTAGGTCTTCGGTTTTAGTTTTTAAATTTGGTATAACAGATGAGTTAGCGCCGCCTAGATACGCGTGCCAGCTAAGCGTAGGCAACCAAGTCATAACGGACTCAAACCTATCCAAAAACAAAATGAAAACCATTTGTGACTTCAAATTTCGGACACCGTTAACTTGGAAATACTTCGAAAAAAATAAATTTACGAATAGGGATTGTTACTCAAAAAGGTGCTAAGGTGCTGTACTATAAAGCAATAGGTCTACAATTGAGCTACATCCCCAAAAGAAATGTAGCCTTCAAATGCACTTTATCCTAAATTTCATTTGTCAAGTGACAAACTGACTCACCAAATGACTTGTCATCACCGAGTAGAAAGTCACAAAACCAATATTGTTAACACAAAAAACCTCAAATCTGATTAATATAATTGTATTAAACAGTTATGTGAAGATTTTCGCAGTTGAAAATTTCAACGGAGGTACCGAGCTCCGTAAAACCTCAAATTTGATTAATATAATTGTATTAAACAGTTATGTGAAGATTTTCGCAGTTGAAAATTTCAACGGAGGTACCGAGCTCCGTTGAAATGTTCGTCATCGAAAAAAATTTCATAAGACGAGCTTTTGTCATTTAGAACATAATAATGTTCTAAAAGACCAAAGCTCGTCATCGAAAAATTTCTCGATGACGAACATTTTCGATGACGAACTTTCGATGACGAACATTTATCGTTTCGATGACGAACATTTGTTCTTTCAACAGCGAACGGCGAACAATTTTTTGTTAAGATAAGCATGTTGGGTGGGCGAAAAAAGTGAACCTTTAGTGAAATAAAGCACTTTGTTAGAAATATCATTGGCGTATTTAGAAGGGGCTAGGTATACGCAGCCCCCCCTCCAATAACGCTATGACCTACCCGCTTAGAAGGAGGCAAGCCTTCTTTGAGCCGCGCAAGGGTCACGTAGCATCCCCCACCACCCTGATGACATCCCAGTATAGAGGGCGTGCCCCTTCTCTCCTCCAGCTTAAGAGGCCACGCTAAATTAAAATACATTAGATTTGGCCAAATCTCCTTTTTTCACAAAAATAAAAAAAGCCAGTTATTATTACAAGCAACTAAGTTAATGTATTGGTCAAGTTAAAGTTAAATTAAAGTTTACAGTCAAGTTTAATCATGAAAATTGTTAAAAGTTAACATTTTTTATGACCAATATTTGGTTTTTCGATGACGAACATTTTCGATGACGAACTTTTGCACTTTCGATGACGAACATTGGTTTTTCGATGACGAACATTGGTTTTTCGATGACGAACACTGGTTTTTCGATGACGAACATTTCGATGACGAACATTTGGTTTTTCGATGACGAACATTTGTTTTTTTCGATGACGAACATTTTTGATAACGAACATTTGTTTTTTCGATGACGAACATTTTTGATGACGAACATTTTCGATGACCAACATTTTCGATGACGAACTTTCGATGACGAACATTTTCGATGACGAACATTTTGTTTCGATAAATCGGGCCC
>JASANF010015193.1:0-62777 GCA_030248245.1 Trissonchulus sp. WLG1_4
CAAATATGTCTTTGAGTATGACACTTGTCCAAATCACTGTAAAAATCACTTGCCCACTATTTTTTCAGTTACGGACAAAAGATCATAATTGCCAAAATTTGATCAAAAATTGTGTTTCGAGAGTTAGTTTTGTTCTCTCAAATATGTCCTTCTGAGTACTACACTTGTTCAAGTCACTGTAAAAGTCACTTTCCCACTATTTTTTCAGTTACGGACAAAAGATCATAATTGCCAAAATTCGATTAAAAATTGTGTTTCGAGAGTTAGTTTTGTTCTCCAAATATGTCTTTCTGAGTATTACACTTGTCCAAGTCACTGTGAAAGTCACTTGCCCACTATTTTTTCAGTTACGGACAAAAGATCATAATTGCCAAAATTCTATCAAAAATTGTGTTTTGAGAGTTAGTTTTGTTCTCCGAATATGTCTCTCTGAGTATTACACTTGTCCAAATCACTGTAAAAGTCACTTGCCCACTATTTTTCAGTTACGGACAAAAGATCATAATTGCCAAAATTCGCTCAAAAATAGTGTTTCGAGAGTTAGTTTTGTTCTCCAAATATGCCTTTCTGAGTATTACACTTGTCCAAATCACTGTAAAAGTCCCTTGCCCACTATTTTTTCAGTTACGGACAAAAGATCATAATTGCCAAAATTCGATTAAAAATTGTGTTTTGAGAGTTAGTTTTGTTCTCCGAATATGTCTTTCTGAGTATTACACTTGTCCAAATCACTGTAAAAGTCACTTGCCCACTATTTTTTCAGTTACGGACAAAAGATCATAATTGCCAAAATTCGATCAAAAATTGTGTTTCGAGAGTTAGTTTTGTTCTCCAAATATGTCTTTCTGAGTACTACACTTGTCCAAGTCACTGTAAAAGTCACTTGCCCACTATTTTTTCAGTTACGGACAAAAGATCATAATTGCCAAAATTCGATCAAAAATTGTGTTTCGAGAGTTAGTTTTGTTCTCCAAATATGCCTTTCAGAGTATTACACTTGTCCAAATCACTGTAAAAGTCACTTGCCCACTATTTTTTCAGTTACGGACAAAAGATCATAATTGCCAAAATTCGATCAAAAATTGTGTTTTGAGAGTTAGTTTTGTTCTCCGAATATGTCTTTCTGAGTATTACACTTGTCCAAATCACTGTAAAAGTCACTTGCCCACTATTTTTTCAGTTACGGACAAAAGATCATAATTGCCAAAATTCGATCAAAAATTGTGTTTTGAGAGTTAGTTTTGTTCTCCAAATATGTCTTTCTGAGTACTACACTTGTCCAAGTCACTATAAAAGTCACTTGCCCACTATTTTTTCAGTTACGGACAAAAGATCATAATTGCCAAAATTTGATCAAAAATTGTGTTTTGAGAGTTAGTTTTGTTCTCTAAATATGTCTTTCTGAGCACTACACTTCTCAAAGTCACTCTAAAAGTCACTTGCCCACTATTTTTTCTGTTACGGACAAAAGATCATAATTGCCAAAATTCGATTAAAAATTGTGTTTTGAGAGTTAGTTTTGTTCTCAGAATATGTCTTTCTGAGTATTACACTTGTCCAAATCACTGTAAAAGTCACTTGCCCACTATTTTTTCAGTTACGGACAAAAGATCATAATTGCCAAAATTCGATCAAAAATTGTGTTTTAAGAGTTAGTTTTGTTCTCCGAATATGTCTTTCTGAGTATTACACTTGTCCAAATCACTGTAAAAGTCACTTGCCCACTATTTTTTCAGTTACGGACAAAAGATCATAATTGCCAAAATTTGATCAAAAATTGTGTTTTGAGAGTTAGTTTTGTTCTCCAAATATGTCTTTCTGAGTACTACACTTGTCCAAATCACTGTAAAAGTCACTTGCCCACTATTTTTTCAGTTACGGACAAAAGATCATAATTGCCAAAATTCGATCAAAAATTGTGTTTCGAGAGTTAGTTTTGTTCTCCAAATATGTCTTTCTGAGTATTACACTTGTCCAAATCACTGTAAAAGTCACTTGCCCACTATTTTTTCAGTTACGGACAAAAGATCATAATTGCCAAAATTCGATTAAAAATTGTGTTTTGATAGTTAGTTTTGTTCTCCGAATATGTCTTTCTGAGTACTACACTAGTCCAAGTCACTGTAAAAGTCACTTGCCCACTATTTTTTCAGTTACGGACAAAAGATCATAATTGCCAAAATTCGCTCAAAAATAGTGTTTCGAGAGTTAGTTTTGTTCTCCAAATATGCCTTTCTGAGTATTACACTTGTCCAAATCACTGTAAAAGTCACTTGCCCACTATTTTTTCAGTTACGGACAAAAGAACATAATTGCCAAAATTCGATCAAAAATTGTGTTTTGAGAGTTAGTTTTTTTCACCAAATACGTTTTTCTGAGTATTACACTTGTCCAAGTCACTGCAAAAGTCACTTGCTCATTATTTTTTCAGTTACGGACAAAAGAACATAATTGCCAAAATTCGATCAAAAATTGTGTTTCGAGAGTTAGTTTTGTTCTTCAAATATGTCTTTCTGAGTATTACACTTGTCCAAATCACTGTAAAAGTCACTTGCCCACTATTTTTTCAGTTACGGACAAAAGATCATAATTGCCAAAATTCGATCAAAAATTGTGTTTTGAGAGTTAGTTTTGTTCTCCAAATATGTCTTTCTGAGTACTACACTTGTCCAAGTCACTGTAAAAGTCACTTGCCCACTATTTTTTCAGTTACGGACAAAAGATCATAAATGCCAAAATTCGATGAAAAATTGTGTTTTGATAGTTAGTTTTGTTCTCCAAATATGTCTTTCTGAGTACTACACTTGTCCAAATCACTGTAAAAGTCACTTGCCCACTATTTTTTCAGTTACGGACAAAAGATCATAATTGCCAAAATTCGATCAAAAATTGTGTTTCGAGAGTTAGTTTTGTTCTCCAAATATGTCTTTCTGAGTACTACACTTGTCCAAGTCACTGTAAAAGTCACTTGCCCACTATTTTTTCAGTTACGGACAAAAGATCATAATTGCCAAAATTCGATCAAAAATTGTGTTTTGAGAGTTAGTTTTGTTCGCCGAATATGTCATTCTGAGTATTACACTTGTCCGAATCACTGTAAAAGTCACTTGCCCACTATTTTTTCAGTTACGGACAAAAGATCATAATTGCCAAAATTCGCTCAAAAATTGTGTTTCGAGAGTTAGTTTTGTTCTCCAAATATGTCTTTCTGAGTACTACACTTGTCTAAGTCACTGTAAAAGTCACTTGCCCACTATTTTTTCAGTTACGGACAAAAGATCATAATTGCCAAAATTCGATTAAAAATTGTGTTTTGAGAGTTAGTTTTGTTCTCAGAATATGTCTTTCTGAGTATTACACTTGTCCAAATCACTGTAAAAGTCACTTGCCCACTATTTTTTCAGTTACGGACAAAAGATCATAATTGCCAAAATTTGATCAAAAATTGTGTTTTGAGAGTTAGTTTTGTTCTCCAAATATGTCTTTCTGAGTACTACACTTGTCCAAATCACTGTAAAAGTCACTTGCCCACTATTTTTTCAGTTACGGACAAAAGATCATAATTGCCAAAATTTGATTAAAAACTGTGTTTTGAGAGTTAAATTTGTGCTCCAAATATGTCTCTCTGAGTACTACACTTGTCCAAATCACTGTAAAAGTCACTTGCCCACTATTTTTTCAGTTACGGACAAAAGATCATAATTGCCAAAATTTGATCAAAAATTGTGTTTCGAGAGTTAGTTTTGTTCTCCAAATATGCCTTTCAGTGTATTACACTTGTCCAAATCACTGTAAAAGTCACTTGTCCACTATTTTTTCAGTTACGGACAAAAGATCATAATTGCCAAAATTCGATTAAAAATTGTGTTTTAAGAGTTAGTTTTGTTCTCAGAATATGTCTTTCTGAGTATTACACTTGTCCAAATCACTGTAAAAGTCACTTGCCCACTATTTTTTCAGTTACGGACAAAAGATCATAATTGCCAAAATTCGATTAAAAATTGTGTTTTAAGAGTTAAATTCGTGCGCCAAATATGTCATTCTGAGTACTACACTTGTCCAAGTCACTATAAAAGTGACTTGCCCGCTATTTTTTCAGTTACGGACAAAAGATCATAATTGCCAGAATTCGATCAAAAATTGTGTTTTGAGAGTTGCTTTTGTTCTCCAAATATGTCTTTCTGAGTACTAAACTTGTCCAAGTCACTGTAAAAGTCACTTGCCCACTATTTTTCAGTTACGGACAAAAGATCATAATTGCCAACATTCGAATAAAAATTGTGTTTTGAGAGTTAAATTTGTGCTCCAAATATGTCTTTCTGAGTACTACACTTGTCCAAGTCGCTGTAAGATTACTATTTTTTCAGTTACGGACAAGAAATCATAATTGCCAAAATTCGATCAAAAATTGTGTTTTGAGAGTTAGTTTTGTTCTCCAAATATGTCTTTTTGAGTACTACACTAGTCCAAGTCACTGTAAAAGTCACGTGCCCACTATTTTTTCCGGTAGGAACACAACATCATAATTGCCAAAAATTGTGTTTTGGGAGTTAGTGTTGTTCTCCAAATATATCCTTCTGAGTACTACACTTGTCCAAGTCACTGTAAAAGTCACTTGCCACTATTTTTTCAGTTAAGGACAAAAGATCATAATTGCCAAAATTCGCTCAATAATTGTGTTTTGAATGTTAGTTTTGATATCCAAATGCCTTTCTGAGTACATCACTTGTCCAAGTCACTGTAAAAGTCACTTGCCCACTATTTTTTCTGTTACGGACAAAAGATCATAATTGCCAAAATTCGATCAAAAATTGTTTTTTGAGAGCTAGTTTTGTTTCCGTAACAAGTTGTCCGAGAGTGTCTGTGAAGGCTGTCCGGATGTCCTGAAGACAAGTTGAATTCAGTTCAACTTATGTGCATACGCTTGGTACGCTGCAGAATGTATAGGCGTTATTTTACATGCATATGCATTGTTCGTAGAGTGTCCGTAGCACTATGAATTAATAGTGTTGACGGACACGGACACGGACAAATGTTACGGACAACCTTCCGGACACGGACACGTACTCGGACACGGACAACTACGGACAGTTCCGCACTACTATGAACTAGGCTTTACAGACAGGGACTCAGTCACGGACAGCCCTTACGGACAAGAATGAAGCGGGCTAAGTGGCAAAACATGTGTTAAATAGCTGCATTTCTCTTCGGGGTAAATCTTCCGGGGGGAACATTCACCCCGGGGTGTTTCTTCCGGGGGGAAGTTTTATCCCTGGGTGTTTCTTCCGGGGGGAAGATTCACTCGAAGATAAGATTTTTACCCCTTGAAACCGGCCATGGACGGCCTATTGAACTTGTCCGCCGGCCGGCCGGTGGCTTACGTGGCCGGTCACAAACAGTAAACCCTAGCAGCACCCACAAAAAAATTTCGAAAAAATTTTGATTTTTACGCTAATTTTGGTCAATACTCATAATTGGAGACGTATCTCAATTATTGTGTTTAGTGTGTTAGACACGTATATAGGCTTTGGCGAAAGATAAAAATAAGGAGGTGTACGCCAGCAAGCCACCAGCGTTCTGAGGGCTTCGTCTTCAATTTTTGATTTTGCATTTAAAGCAGAGCATTCTGAGCTCATCACAGGCATGTCGGCAATTTCCATTAAATTTATGCGATTTCTTCCAAAATTTAGCCCAACATTATGAAATAGTCGCTAATTTTTACGCGGCGGCCGGCGGCCTCAGCCGCCGCGATACTATAATGCAAAACGTCGACTAACATGTATCTGTTTTGTCAGTGTTCAATAACTCTGTACTTTTAGGTAGGTCGGAAAAATGCACTAAATGTGTGGGTGTGTGTGAGATCATGCTGTGTGGTTATGTGTTAACTGTGCTGCAATAACAGCAACATGTGTAAAGTGTATCTGCATGCGATTGTAGTACACGGCAAACATTGTAACGAACACGTCAGAACTAGACTTTGAAAAAGAATTTAGAATTTTCGTTCTACGGCACGTAATTTTTTAAATATCCAAATAGCCCCCTGGATATCCTCAGGCCTCAGCCTACAGCCCACACAAATATCAAACAGGAGCTAAAATAAGTATCGAGTGACACATTAACGACGTAATCTCACGTAGCTAAAAGGATGCCACAATCTGATCAGGTCACAGGCGATGGTTAATCTCTTTTCCTGGAACCTTTTTGATGCACCCAAGGTGTCCCGTTTGGGTTGTTTTGTGCCGCTAATAATGTGCACTGTAGCTATCTATTGCGCTACCAAACTGAAGGGTTATCATGTTCTTTTCACTTTATATAGTTAAAATATGCTATATGTGGCTGAAATGCATAAAAAAAGACACGTGCACACTGCACACTTAACGGAGGCACATGTCTGCATTCAATATTTCAGGTCACAGCTGAACTGAAATTCCTTAAATCAGTTACACACAGAACTGAATTTTTATTTTCAGTTATGCGCTTAACTGAAAATAAAATCAGTTTTGACGCTTAACTGAAAATAAAATCAGTTCTGATGCTTAACTGAAAATAAAATCAGTTAACTGATTTAAGGTGGTAGTTGCGTTTTCGAGGTTTTTGTGATTTCTATGTAAACTTTGCGCCACCAGTACTCAAGTTATAAGTGACGCCTGAGCATAAATTTTTGGGACAGCACTGTAAAGGTCAAAATCCCCAGGCATGTCTCTCACTTTTTCGAAATTTCACCTGTGGACATTTTTAGAGGGTTTTAATTACAAGAAAATATCTTAAATTTTCGGTGCGTTTGCTTTTCAGCTATTTTCTCAGTAAATTGACTAGTTATTAAAAAAGTGGGGGACATGCCTGGGGATTTTAAAACATGTCAAAAACCTTACCAACTTTTAGCCCCAACAGGTAATCGTATGATTCAGAGCTGTGGCGCAAACTTTTTGTAAAAAATTGTAACATTTTGGAAAGGACCTTTCTTTAGTCGCTTATACTGGAAACAAAATCACAGGTTAAATTTCAATACATGGCATACATTTAGGAATGATATTGTTCTACCTAATGCAAAAGACCGCTTGTGATTTGAATTTGTAAACGCTGAGCTATGGCCTTTCAAAAAAACACCTAAAAACGCAATTACCCCCTTAAATCAGTTTTTGGAGTCTAAATCAGTTAAGTTTTCAGTTAAAGTTAAGGCTCAAAGTAATTTCAGTTAAAGTTAAAGTTAAAGTTAACCCCAAGAAATTAAATCAGTTAAGTTATCAGTTAACTGAAACACCCCTAGTGCGGTGTACATGCAGCTATTTTCAGTGCGTTCCTAGAAAAAAGTCTAAGAGGAAATTATTCTTTGGGGCGTGATGACGATTTTTGGAGGCGATGGGACCATTTTTTTGACATGGGTTAAAAACTATCTTAACGCGAAATTTGCATTACAAATTAAGATCACAAATCCAAACAGTTGCAGTGGACTGGGGGTGAAAGCCTCCAGAAGAAAATGCCAATTTTCCAGTTTTTTGGTCAACTGGAGACGTATCTGAAATTTTTTACCACATAAAATTAATACAAAAAATGAGAACGTCGTCACAAAAAATGAAAATGTTTGGTAGAACAAAGTCCAGCATCACTATACTGTAATATATTTGAATAGTTGGTTTGTAAAAATATTGTCAAACCTCACACGTTTGCAGAATTTGAGCAACATTGCGGCGAATCTTGACACGTATTTTTTGGCGTCTCGTATGTACATTACTTGTCATAGCAGATTAAACGGACTAAATTGCGATGTGCAAGTCGAGGTCACACGATAAGTACATCAGGCTAGATAATTGATAATAAAACTAATATTAACAATCTTGGCTCCTAAAAATTTTGACGCCGCGTTTTATATTCGAAGAATATCCTCGGCAGTACCATCATGTCGCAACAAAAGCAATCAACTTAAACAATTTAACCCTACTCGCAAAACGTGCTTGTTACCCCAAAGCACGGTTTTGTGGCGACAAGGCATTTTTGGTTACCAAGTTGGTTCCCGTTTGGACCACCCCGAAAAGCGACAAATCTTTACTTTACCTTCAATTACAAATAATAATTATCAGCCTTAAACTTCATTAATACAGTATAGCAGACAAAAGCCATGTTATATACATATACAGTTGTGATGAATTAGCAGGTACAACCCTCGAACGAAAATTTTTTAAATTTTAGTGTAAATTTGGTAAATTGGGGACGTGCCGCAAATTTTTTTCTGAAAGTGGAAAAAACCAAGGGGGGACCACGGGAAAAAATTTCTCTTTTGAGGAATTTCTGAATGCGGACGGCTGAAAAAATTGCGGATGTCCGCACAGTGGTCCGCAAACAATAAACCTTGCACAATGCACCTTACGTATATATATACCTACGTAGAAAGCAGTAATAGTCGATACTATTCTATGGTAATTAATAATATTTATTCAGCATAGCATTTTGGCAACTCGTGCAAACTACGGGAGATCGCCATTCATACTTCCAGTTTACACTTACAACTTTCGGTTGAAAGGCTTGTAAAGCTGAGCAACGGGCTTCCGTTCGCAACTGGGGATTCCGAACAAGTCAACACCGATAATAATCAAGGATTTACTAAATAAAACAACAGCTTTACAATTATACATTCACAAAACTGGCTTACGCTCCATTAAACTTTACTGTCGATTTTCCGTTACTCCGTTCAGTTCTTTTGCAACTTAACGTTACTTAACTCAAGGCGTCAAATTTTGCAGCTGAATCAACATCAAGTTCATGAATCAAAAATTTATACTCACAGGAACAAGTCCCATTTTTTATATTCGGGAATTCTGAAAGCACAAAACCAATTTCTAAACTAACACAGGAATAAACAGTAACAGACATGAATCTAGACGCGGACTCTAGTCAAAGCCAAGTCCTTTAAATACACGGAATAAAGCCCGGTTCATTCTTGTCCTTAAGGACAAAGGAACAGGGACAAGGACGATCTTTCGTCAGCTGTTGTGCGGTTTGACTGAATAGTGTCGTCCATTTTTTGCATAAAAACTTGACTTAATTCGCATTTTATTGTGCCAAAATTTTGGCTTTGAAGTTTTCTTCAACCTGCTTAAGGACAAATTGACAGGGACAAGGATAAGGACGAGTATGAACCAGGCTAAGAAATACAGTCTCTAAGGGCCTATTCCTTTACCGGATTAAAGGATCAATTTTAATCGGACTAAACGGTTTAAAAATTAAGCTTAAAAATGCCATTCCAAAACCCCCGGATTAAACGGACTTAACTTTTAACGCGCTGCTTTTTAATCGGACTAAACGGACTTAACTGGGCACGCTAATGTTAAGCGTTTATCTTAAATCCGTTTAGTCCAGTGGTAGTTTTGGAACGGGGTCAGACTAAAATTAAGCCGCTGACTTATTTTAACTCGTTTAGTCCGTTTAATCCGATTTGCCATTCCTAAACCTCGGACTAAAATAAGTCTAGTCCATTTAATCCGGTAAAGGAATAGGCCCTAAGCATAATTACACTCGTTTATTGGAACTAAAGGCCTATTCACACGAGGGCGCATTTTGCTCCATGGCGTACGCCATGGCGCATAAGCGGGCGCACACGCACACTTGCATTGTGTGAAATAATGCAGCAGGCAGTGTGAAAATAGAATGCGCCCGCTCACGCGCCCTCGTGTGAATAGGCCTTTAAATAAACTCGTTTAATGCAGTAGGTAACTGAATAGACCCTCCGACTTTGGTTGCAGTACAATGTACTACAAAAGGTTATAAGCATCTTAGCTTGGCTAATTGGTTAAACTCATTTCATCAGAGAATAAAATTATTACCAGCTTAAAGCAAATTCCGTGTAATAAAATTACACTAAAACTCAATAAGACGAACTTTACCAGCGTTTGAATTAAAGATACACGCGGTTTCAAATCACTACTGTACGGTCATTTTCGAGAGCAAGTGAACAACAGGTTACTTTTATTCTCGTACAACCGTTAATTATCCGGCTAATCGTTGACACACATTATTACAAACAGTGGGGGGGCTCGCTGGTCATTTTTACATTCCCTGCTCTCCCTCACCCAATCGACCAAAAACTGAAACAAAAACTGTCAAAAAATTTGCAAATTCCAAATGCTGTTCTGCCACTGGCAAATGCCATTCTTTTCTTACTCAGTTTTTCATAACTTTTCGGATACCGTCGTCGGAGCCATAACTTTATTTTAGCCTCCCGCTCTCAGTTTACGTCGTAGTACATGTTTATATGCGTATATGTTACGCTTATAGAATCAACAGCTACAGAGTAACAAGACAACACGCATGTTTGCAGACAAAACCTCTAACAAAAGGCCAATGCTTAAATACAATGCATACACACAGATAATGCATAAATAAATAAAATTGCAACACAAAATACGCTTAACCCAAGCAGGCGTATTTAAAAGACAGTCAAGTTTTAACAAATAAAAATATACACAAATTTATTCATAGCATTTTCTAAATTGCTAATGTTTTTTTTATATTTTTATGGGTAATTTGTATTTATTTTTCAGCGCAATCCAGAATTAAACTTTTTGCAATTACATACAAAACAAATTCCCTCTTTCTTCCCACACATGCTTACACACGTGCTATTATACACACTATTATATACGTACATACAAAATGTAGTGCCAGCTAATGCGTAATACGCATGTGCGACAGATGTGAATAAGGCTAAAACAAATTTTCATTTAAGTACTATCACATCCGGTATATACTATAAATACACACTTGACTGTTGAGTGTTTACGAGAAACAAAAATGTAAACGGCGTTTCACGATTAATCATGGAAAACTGAGAGATTAAAAAACATACAAAAAGAGGTTCATTTTTGTGTTTTTTTCTATTTCTTTATTTTTTCTTGACTGGCAATTTTTACAATAAGTTAATATAATTTAATTTCGTAAAACTCGCCATTCAACAGAAATGGAGTTTGAAAAGTGGGGAAAGAACTAGTACAGGACAAATCGGTAAAGATTCAAAGATTCAAAGGGGAACGCACACGATTTTTCAAATACTTTTTTGTGCACAATATAGTCAGATGGGGTAAAAAAATACGATCGAAAACATGGGGTAAAAAAATACACCCCCCTCCAAGAAAAACCTCAACAGGTATTTGCCTGTTGAATACATACAAAGGAAGCACTACTAGTTCTACATTACTTAAACGTATTACCTAGTCATGATCTGTCGTTAGCTTATAATACGAAGCTGACGAAATCATGCACCCAAAATATGGCTCATTTTACAAGAGCCAGCTTCTCTTGTCGCGTGGTGTAGCTGTTTTCCGACACTAGTTGCGCATATGGCATAGTCAACTACCCTTTTTGCAAACTGTGAATGGTTCTTCTCTATTGGTACTGGTTGGCGCCTACGGGAGCCATATTTTTTTTTACCCCCCATTTTTGGTCGACTTGTGGGGAAAAAATACGGATACTTTTTGCCTTCATGTTGTGTTTTTAAACCAAAACAACTTCATTTGCTTAAAAAAGTAAGCACAGGAAAGTGCTACGGCCTCCAAGTGTACTACGACCACCGACTGCTAACAGAGCGGTTCCAGCTACACTAGGGTGTTCAAATTATGAGCTCAGCTACATAAATACACATACAGACGCACATATGCCCAAGTTGCGAAACTGATGATAATATTGGTTATTCACTCCTTAAAATACAAAACCTGGGAACAATATGTTGTACAACACTATTTGAATATTGACAGCGACGAAGGGAAATTTAACTAATTTAAGACTACAATTAAGTATGCAAAAACAATCAAGCAGGGCGTCACCACAAATTTTAGCGTCCCGCGGTACAATTTTTACGTCAAATGATTCAGTTTACCGCAAAAAAATAATTACGTAAACGGAAAAAATTTTGAAAAAAATTTTCAAAAAGAGTGTTAGTGTAAAAAGTAGTTGTGATGTTCTTGGGGCTTTAATTTCAGTGGCCTTTTCTTTTATGTGCGAGTTTAATTAAAAAAATGCGTAAGTTCGAGTTGAATTTCATAACGGTTGAAGCATTTTGGTCTGCGTTCCTGGGATGAGTCAGAATCGACCCGTATTTTTTTTCCCCGCGACCGTATTTTTTTCCCCCAAAATGGGGGTAAAAAAAATACGTTTATTTTTCGATTTACATAAAATTAGTAATGCAGAGAGAAAAGTTTAATATGTGGTTTTGTAGAGCAACTCCGCGAGGTATTGTCGGAAAAAAGTTTGCCCGAGAAACTTAATCCAGGAAAGCAAAAAACCTTGTACTCATATTTTGTATTTTTTTTACCCATCTGACTATACCATGTAATGACACATTTTTGTTGCCATTTACGCAGCAAGATACTAGGGATGGAAGTCTCGGTCTCGGTCTCGGTCAAAACCCGAGACTAGCCCAGTCTCGGTCTCGGTCTCGGTCTCGGTAGTCGAAAAGTCTCGGTTTGTACCCGGTCTCGGTTTTTCAAATCTGTGAAAAATTTTCCTGTGGTCCCCCCTTTGGTTTATATTTTTGACAGGAAATTTTTTTCGAAAGTTTTCATTTCACAAAAATTTCACACCAAACCGTAATATTCTGTCAATTTTTTTCCGAAAACAACTTTACTGCGGTTGTTTAGTTTATCAGTAAACACAGTACACACACAAGAATGTATGTTTATGATTAGGTTTTTTTATTTCATGTCAAGTCTGTCTGTGTGATTATTATATTTTATTATTGTATTAGTGTTTGGCTTGTCAACTTTTTAATGCCAATTGGTGGCTTCACATACTTGACTGTAATTTCCAAAATTTCCAGTTAGTATATTATTTAATATGAGTTTAGCAAAAAATAAAAAAAATCTGTGAAAGTTCAACTAAACTACTACTACTCAGAACTATGCGGTGACACATGTAGTTTGTAGATGACAAGGGAAGAAAGACTACGCCCAACTAAAATTTAGTCCCTGGGGATTGAGGGGGCCCCACTCACATGGATGTCACGCCGGAGACAAAGAATGAAATAGCGTCACGGCGCGCAGGCCTAATTTTTGAGCGAAAAACCCTTTCTATCTTGGGTGCATTTTAGCAGAACATTGGTAATTCCAATACAATCGGAGCGATTTTTAACTAAATTCGGCCAAACAGTGTCAAAAATACTTAATAATTATATTTTCTGGCGAGAACAAGGACAAATTGTGTCTGCTTTGGGACAGAGGTCAAAATTTCACAGTATTTAAGAAGACACTCACACAAAAGGAGGAAAGAACCAGGAATGTAACCAAATTGCCGTGATGTAGCTGTTATTATATATATATATATATATATATATATATATATATATATATATATATATATATATATATATATATATATATATATATATATATATATATATATATATATATATATATATATATATATATATATATATATACACATAAGATGTCTGACCATGGTCTTGTTGTAATTTTACCTAAAAACTTGTAAAAAGTCACCAAATAAATTGGTAAAGAATGGCAAAAAAATGACCCAAAGTCTCGGTTTTGGCGGTCTCGGAATTTGGTCTCGGTCTCGGTAGTCTCGGTTTTGTGGTCTCGGTCTCGGTCTCGGAAAAAAACCCGAGACTTCCATCCCTACAAGATACAGAAATTTGGCACGGTTAGTGTTTAAACTTGTCATCACTGGACTTAACTGTAAAGATATTATTTTTAAAAAAACGAAAAGTTAAGCACAATTCTGCTTATATTTTTAATCATATAAATATATATATAGCAAATACAAATACAATAATACATTCTTATACACAAACTAAGCATCTATACATGTATTATATACTGAAAAACTATTTAATTAAAAAACTGTTTAGTTTACAGGTAAATAAAGTGTACATTATATACTGAAAAAATGTAAACATCACATCACAGGACGCAAATGTATAAATACCACTACGACAATAAAAACAGGTTAATAAAAAATGCAATCACAGAAATAAATAAAGAGAAAAACAAAAATAAAACGACATTACAACAGAATTACAATAATCAACACAGATTATGTGAATGAACAGAAAGTGACAACAGAATGGTAAAGTAGAAACATCTTTGGCATTTCAATTCAAATCACAATAAGCTAAGCGTGGCGTAGTATCGACCAATGGCAGCTGGGGAGACCTCGTGTCTGCTGAAACAATAAAGTTATTATGTCAACAACAAAACTATCTTTTGTAAAAGTTGTACAAATAATAAACATTGGTTCAAGCTTCATTTCCACTTTTTTGCTGTTACCTCTCAAAAATAGATGATCATACATTACAAGAACAGATGTACGTATATACGGGGGTGTTTGGGGCGGGGGGTTTGGTTCCCCAGATTTGAGATTGCAGGGCAAGCCCCCCTCCCTCAGATTTGACGCATCGAAACAAGGCCCCTGCTTGGAACTGAAAAAAGGGAGCCAGAAAACTCAAAAATTGCCACAGATGGCTGTAAAATGCTTTAACTATGACCGAAAATTGCTAAAAATATTCAAAATACTAGGTAAAAGTTGCAATTTTTTGTGTTTTTGTCAGTTCCAGCCCTCGAAGCGTCGGGACAAGCCCCCACAAGAGTGAGACCTAGTGTATATACATGTATATGCATACAACTGTTGGAAGATGAATAGAAATATTATGTGAAGTATCAGACTAAAAGAATGTCAAATCCACTAACGGAATGGGCCCCTTCAATAAAACTTGGGTCATTGCCGTCACAAAATATATAGTTGCACCACTTGAGTAAACAAAACATGTGATTTCGATACGAAAAGACAAGATTTTGACTATAAAAGGTATACATGTATATACAGCAAGTATATAGTCGCACAAGTCATGACACTAAAATAAGTATATAAGTGGCGCATCTATTTTTGTCAAACTTAAGCAAAACATCCTTACCGCAACAGTAGTACAAAATCCAAAGCTAGCACCACCGCAACAGCGCGGGCGGCGTCCGTTCGAACCAGCCCTACCAAAGCGGCTCATGGCTGAGATTGCGATTGTGTCGCTGCTTGGCCGACGCTCCTTCTCGCTCGAGTCGGCTCGACAGCGCAGCGCTCGACACCCCGGAGCTCGAGCTGGGAGTTCCATTGGTGGCCAGGGCTTTGCTGCTGCCATGGTCGGGAATAAAATTGCCCCGGAGCACGGGATTATTTAGCAGGGCGGCGGCGCTGGCCACACTTCCGTTTCGGCCCGATCCGTCACCGTCGTCGTAAATCACTCTACTGGTTGGACTGAGAGGTCGGGCGTTTCGCTCGGACCGAGCCGAATTCGGTGGTCCGGGCGTGGACTTGCCACTCTGCTGCCGGCTAGCCTGCAGACTATGATGTAGAATGGGATACGCCTCGGCAGTGTAGACTTTGAAGAATCGGCCATAGACGGCAAAGCTGTAGTTCTGGGCCACGAGCTGGTCCTCGGTGAGGCCGAAATGTTTGGCCATAAAAGAGTTGAGGGCCGGGCTAGGCCGGTCAATGGCCAACAAAGCTGGATCCATGATTCCTTCGCAGCCCATCATGAAATCGAACAAGGCCCGTCCATAGCCTTGTCGCTGGTAAGTGTCGTAGACAAAAAAGTCCAGCAAACACCGTGGACTACAGTAGACCGGCCTGCCCACTTCGTCAAATAGGTACAAGTCCTTATGGCCCATCTTAATGTAGCCAATGACAAAGCTTTGCTCCGGTCGCGAGCCACGCTTCCAGTATAGGTACAGATCGTGGGTGCTTTCGCACAAGCGTTCAAAGGAGGTCACGGGCCGGCTTAGGCCTTGGGCCCGGGCGGACAACTTTCCCAGTTCGTCAATCATTTGCATGACCACGGGGAACTTGCGAACATTGCGCTGCGTCAGCCAGCCATGCGACAGACGACCAAACGGCTCCTCATCCTCATGGAATAATAGACTGAGATCAAATGACACCTCCATTCGCTCCGAACTGCAACTGATTAAAGCACTAGTCATTCAATATTCGTATAAACGAAGTATATAGTATACGGCAGAGACAGCGAAAGCAAAATGGCCGGACTTTCACGCTGTTTTGCTAATTTCTCTATTGTTAAGGACCAAAAAATAGCATTCACGAGAGTGTGATTATCTGAAAACACAACCACAAGATTTGATCAACTATCAAGCTCACGTTGCTCCGCACCCCCCTTTCGATGGTTGACGGTAACTCACGTTGCTCCGTGAGTTACGCCACTGCCTCTAAGGTGCTTTGCTCAAAAAAATAGGTCCACTATCCCCCCCAACTGCATTTAACCCTACATGTCTGCGGAAAAAAAATTTCAATGTCTACCGCGTGTGTGCAACGCTGCCCGATTTTTTTTAACCGAGGAGGGTCCAAAACCATGAGTGGGGGAGCAGAATAACGGAGGCGGGCCCCGGCCGCCCGGGCCCCCCGCCGCTACGCCACTGGTACCCAGGAATTCACAGAGGAAGGGTGGCTATATACTGCGCCACCTCAGATCCACAGATGTACATGGGGGGGGGTCTGGGGGGGGGGCAAGCCCCTCCCCCCAGATTTGAAATTCCGGGACAAGCCAAGCCCCCCTCAGATTTCACCCGTCGGGGCAAGCCCCCCTCCTTGGCTGCTGAAAAAAGGTGCCTGAAAACTCAAAATTAGCCCCCGATCGCTGTAAAATGCTTTAAACAATGAGCAAAAAGTGAAAAAATCGCTAAAAACAAAATTTTCCTATTTTTAAGCGAAAATTGAAAATTTTTGCCTTTTTGTCGGTTCAAGCCCCCGAAACGTCGGGACAAGCCCCCCCTAAAATTTCAAAAATTCAAAAAAATTATTTTCGGCTGCTACGTGCTTCCCACCCCATCTTTTAATAAAAATATAGAACCCCCATCGTCAGCCAAGCCCCCAATCAGATCTCTAGCGCCCAAAATAGCTGTCGCCCCTTTTAATAAAAATCTAGAGTGAAATTATTAAAGCCGTTTTGCCGACTTATTCTACCCCTAAGGGTTTTAAGTTAAAACAATAAGTTTAAGTTTAACACCAATAATTTCACTCTAGATTTTATTTAAGGCGGCGCTCCTGAAATGGGTGTTTTGGCCATTATTTTGAAAATGCGCAAAAATGAACATGCATCGCAATAACAAAAGTTGTTCAGAAGTGAATTTCCTTTCATTTTATGCCCATATTACATGAAAAATTTTTGCGAAATTTTTGAGCGTTTTTCAGTAAGAAATATAGTGTGTGTTGGGGTAGTTAGTGTTAGTGTTAGTATATATGTGAATACGGGCCTTAGTTAAATTTACGTTTCTGAAAAATCGTGATTTTACTGTTTTTCAATATATCAATCATATTCATCAAAAATAAGATTTTGCGACCGCTCGATCACATTATGGCAAGCAAAATGAGCTATTGGTTGTGCAACAGCTATCTAGCTGTGAAGAGAAATCACAAGCCGAAATTCCACTCACGTTTGGGCTACAGTGAATGCTAATTTGTAGCAATCAACTTCTTATTTTGTATTTGGGCATATTTTTACACCGGCTTGCTATTGCACATCTAAAATTGGCCCCAGAATAACGTTTTTTGAAAAGTCATATTTCAGGAGCGCCACCTTCACAGGAAGAAAGTGTTTGAATGTTTTTAACATGTTTTTTGCACTTTCGATTAACACGGTTTTAACATGTTTTTAACATACTTTAACATGTTATTAACATGGTTTTAACATCTTTTAACGTGTTTTTTGAATAGTGTTAAAAACATGTTAAAAAATTTTAACATCATTTTAACATGTTTTTCACATCAAATTCACTCAAAATTAACATGATTTTAACATATGTTAAAAACATGCTAAAAGTATGCTAAAAAGTTTAGCATGATTTTAACATGTTTTTTGCATCTTTTTCGCATATTCTAAAAAGATACGAAAAAGATGTTAAATCTATGCTAAAAGTTTTAGCATAAATTTAATATGTTTTTAACACATGTTAAAAATATGTTAAATTTGTGCAAATTTAATGCGAAAAACGTGTTAAATTGATATTAAAATTTTTTAACATGTTTTTAACACTATTCTAAAAACATGTTAAAAGATGTTAAAACCATGTTAATAACATGTTAAAATATGTTAAAAACATGCTAAAAGCATGTTAATCGAAAGTGCAAAAAAAAAGGTTAAAAACATTCAAACACATTCTTCCTGTGCTTAAGGAGCACAGGAAAAAAAGTTAGTACAAAAAAAGTACAAAAGTGGGTTTGTACATTTTTTGTACTTTTTTTGTACTATTTTTGTACTTTTTATGTACTTTTTATGTACTTTTTTTGTACTTTTTTTGTACTTTTTGAAAACTCATTTTTTTGAAGTTTCGCTGCTATAATACATTTTTTAGCCATTTTGCATCACCGTGGTGTACTTTGTATCGCTCTGATACTTTTGTTGTTTGATAAGACTAACTTATTGTTTTTTGCAAATTTGGCTCTTTTTGTACTTTTTTTGTACTATTTTTGTACATTTTTTGTACTTTTTTTGTACTATTTTTGTACTATTTTTGTACTTTTTTTGTAATATTTTAAAAAATGCTTTTGTGCTTTGTCTGATAATACATAGCTATAATAGTACATAATGGCTCATTTGGACCAAAAGCAGTCGTAAAATTTCCTGCAGGCTTATCCAGCGCTCGTACATTGTACGTACGTACACTGGGGCTCTATTCGAAGACGTTTTGATTACAACCCCTGGGGTTCTATTCGAGGAGGTTTTGAATAGAACCTCCGGGGGTTCAATTCCAGGGAGAGGTTTTATTATGTCGTGAGCAGTCAGACGGGGGCTTATTCAAGACAGGGGTTCTGAGGAAATACGGTATATACTAAACAAAAATAAATTGCGCATGGAGAAATTTAAATGAAATACATATATACCTGTATATATATATATTCTATCTGTAGAGTATTAATACTTTATAATCTATACACTTGACCTAAGTCCTGAGTGCTAGTAAGTGTCAAAAAATGTTTTTCCTAATTATTCGCGCGAATAGGGTGCAGAAAGCACTAAAGTGTCGCCGGGCGACTGCTATTCTGACGCCACTCTTGTCCGCTTCATTTAGCAAGCTGAGTTACCCTACTCGGCTGCAAAACTTGTCCCGGGTGTTTGACAAGCTTATTAGCATTTTTCCGCTATAGATCTGCTAACTTTCCTATTCTACCCACAATGGTGCCCTTGCTGAAAGAGCATTTTTATAATAATTTACCCACAGGCTTCCCACGCGTTAATAGATTGTACGTACGTACACTGGGGCTCTATTCGAGGACGCTTTGAATAGAACCCCTGGGGTTCTATTAGAACCCCCGGGGCTTCACTTCAAGGTAGGGGTTTTATTATTTCGTGAGCAGTTAGACGGGGGTTCTATTCAAGACAGGGGTTATATTCAAGACAGGGGCTTCATTCGAGGAAATACGGTAATACAAACTTTTTTGCTTAACTGCAAGCAAGATAGCCACCAGGCAAGCATTTTTGCGAAGTTTGATGAGTTTCGGACCATTTGAGCAAAGTTTATGCCTGCATCAAAATTGAAATTTTGAAAAATTTGACTAATTTTTGAGGTGACGTAGCTCAGTGGTGCCTCAACCAAATTTAGTATAGCTTAAATTACCTACATAACTACAATTATCTTGCCAAGGTGCTATTCGTGTCGAATTTTAAATATTAGTCGTGAAAAATTTTTAGTAATTTTAATTTTTATCGAAAGTGACGTTATGAAAAGCCTATCTTATTGAAGCAAATCATAATAATTACAATTCAAGAGATTCGGCACCTCCATATACGTCTGTTCTAATGGTGTGCAAAGTTTCAGCTTTGACTTTCGACTTTCGCAGCTGACAGTAATCTAGAAAAAATAAACACTACAGCCAATTTCAGAAACCGGAAGTTTGCCTACACATACGTATTTTTAAAAAAATAAAACTAATTTTTTACTACTAAACTTTGTTGAGAAAAGTTTCAGAAGCCAAAAAGTAGTTGTCAAAAAATTTGTATGAAAAATAGTGTATTTTTATCAATGTTGCTCAACGTATATATTTTGGAAATTTTTGTAGAAAGGTTTGCCTACACATACGACTTTTCAAAAAGTTTTAGCTTGCAATCTGCTGCATAAAACTGTTTTAAAAAGTACCAAAAGCCATATAGAACTTTTTGGTATATCTATTTGACGAGTTTTCTCATTGAACAATTGGCTAAAAATTTAAGTTGACCAAAATGTACATCAGATAAAAGCTATGTAGTTTAAATTTGAAGAACTTTCATTCTTGAGAAAACCAATGAAAACTTGACTGAAAAGTTTTATCCCCAAAAGTCGGTTATTCAGAGCCCCACCTTAAAATCGGAGGAAAGGTTAGATTTTGTGTGCGCGCTCACATGCGACAGCAAATTTTCCGACAGAAAACAGCACAAAAGCGATTAGGTACATCGATCAGGCAATCCTCTGTATACTTACATTTTGGAAATTTATGTTATTTTAAGTCATCAGAGCGTAAAAACATATGTAAAATATAAAAATAGAAAAAAAATTACGTAAATCATCAATAAAAAAGTGGAACCGAATTTGGAACCGGGAACCGGCAATTTTCTTGAACCGGAACCGGAACCGGTAAAGTGGAACCGGTCCCATCTCTAGGCGGGATGTTTGGTAGTTTTATCCGGGGGATGGATTGCACCAGGGTGTTTGAATTTTCTGGGGGGATGATTTACATTTACCCCGTGACACCGTAACGGACGGCCGACTGACACTGTCTGAGATTGGTCGCTCGCTACACCTCTGGTCGACGTTATGGCACCAGTGGGGGTGACTGAGACGAGGGGCGAGCAGCAGAATCGTGTTTACCTGGCATAATCCATGCCATTCGTTTGCTTCGTGCGAGGGCTGGCTCGGGATGGGACCTAGCACGTAATTTGACGTCAGTCCCTCTCTTCGGGCGTCCCTTCTCGCGCACGGCTTTGTGGTGTGACCTGGACGGCTCGTGGTAACTCCTGGCTTTATGCAAATCAGCCCCGTCCAGTTTGGCTGCAGAATCGGCCATCCATGCAAATTGCAACCAAGACTGAATTCCAGAACAGATCTATTCCATGTGCTAGTCTGGTGAGAAAACAGGTCATGTCTACCCATTCATGGATGCAATACAACTCAACGCAACCTTTAGAAATTCTAGACAAGGAACTATTGTTTTGAAACCAACTCTGCGCAGTTTTCAGACAGTGCGCATATACCAATCACGTGATTGTCTAGACTCAGTCATTCTTGTCTTTGTTATAAAAGAAAACAAAATGGCAGCGTTGCTCAGAGTCTAAGGGCCTTATCCAAAATGAATGTAGCAGATCCAGATTTAGGTAAATCCTGGAATTTGAGATAACAGATTTAGCAGCGCTAAATCCGCTAAATCAAATCCGCTAAATCAAATCCGCTAAATCCATCTTGGATAAGGAGGTAAGAAAAGTCATCATAAGTCTGACTTATGATGACTTTTCTTACCTCCTTATCCTCTATTCTTATTAAGTCATAGTAAGATTCCTGCTTGTCATAAGAGCGTGGCCGAGAGGTCAAAGGCGCTGTTTAAAACTAGAATAGTTCGTTCTCTGGTCGATTCCCGTCACGATTTTTGATTTTAGGGTATTTTTACTTAGTGAAATAGTTTGAGTGCTGTTGAGTCCCGAAGTTATCGAGTCAGGCATGCTTGTACTTTTTGGTAAAAAATTGGTTAAAAAAAATTGGTTCAAAAATTGCTGCATAATGGTAATGGTCAGGAAATAATAACAGGACGTTTCGGTATTAGCTATTACCATCTTCAGCTACAACAAAAAAACGCAAAGAAAGCAAGAAAATTTGCATAAAATATACGAGAAAATAGCAAAAGAAAATAGCATATAAATATAAAAGAAACAGAAAACAGAAAACAAAAAAGCACTAGAATAGGGTTAGGGGAAATGAACTGCAAGTAGCGTTGAGCGCAGGTTTCATTTTGTTGATGAAAATGGTTTCCAAAATTAGTAAATTAAAGTCCGTATCAGATTATGCGAGAATGGTGAAGTTTTCATAGTCAAATATATGATCAGTATCCATTGCATGGTCCCGAATAGCGGAAGAGTGGGGACACTTCAGACTTTTTCCGGTATAAACCGATCTGCCCAAATGTTCCGAGACACTAGTCTTGAGGTGGCGTTTGGTCTTACCTATGTATGTAGCTGGGCAGCTACCACAATTAAATTTATACACCACACCGGACTGTGCAAGGTCATGTAGACGGTCTTTATTCCCGCTATTCGGGACCATGCAATGGATACTGATTATATATTTGACTATGAAAACTTCACCATTCTCGCAAAATCTGATACCGACTTTAATTTAGGTACTAATTTTGGAAACCATTTTCATCAACAAAATGAAACCTACGCTCAACGCTACTTGCAGTTTATTTCTCCTAACCCTATTCTACCCTATTCTAGTGCTTTTTTGTTTTCTGTTTCCTGTTTCTTTTATATTTTTATATGCAAATTTTCTTGCTTTCTTTGCGTTTTGTTGTAGCTACATATTACCAAGAGTACATAATAGCTTCTCACTCTATATAGATACTCTATATAAACGAAGAGTGAGACACTCTCCAGCCTGCCTGTGTTCTAGCACAGGCAGATGCGCTGGTCGTTTTCAGGCTACATGTTGACATTCTATGCAACATGTGACTGGCCAATCAGCGCGTAGATTCCCTGCGTAACACACTTTAGTATATAATCGCTGATGCGTTGATAAGCATTAAGATAGGGATAAAAGCTTAATAACTCATTATTTATTCATAGTCTGCTTGTAAAAACATTAAAAAAGGTTTGCAAATACCTTTGGGGATATTTTGGCAAACTTTCAGCGAAATTGATTGAGAAACTTTTGAGATATAAACTCTTCTGAATTTCTTCAAAGTTTCTCAATCAATTTAGCTGAAAGTTTGCCAAAATATCCCCAAAGGTATTTGCAAACCTTTTTTAATGTTTTTACAAGCAGACTATGAATAAATAATGAGTTATTAACCTTTATCCATATCCCGTTTTATGATTGGAGCACGTGCACAGGCGTCTGCCAATCAGAGAATAGAAGCTCGCTTCTGATTGGCCAGTCACATGTTGCATAGAATGTCAACATGTAGCCTGAAAACGACCAGCGCATCTGCCTGTGATAGAACACAGGCAGGCTGGAGAGTGTCTCACTCTTCTTCTATTTAGAATGAGACGCTATTATGTACTCTTGATATTACCGAAACGTCCTACTATCTATTAGCCTATTTCCTGATTATTATTATTTTGATTAAATAATGTTTATTTTCGCGCTTGTTTTCTTATTTATAATTCGAATTCGCTTTCCGGTCAGCAAATCTCTCAATGGTAATGGTGTTGAAGGTTTACGTTGTTTATGTTTAGGAATTTGCACTAAGCAAAGGAACATTGCCCCTTTGGGGCCTACTTGTTAGTTTCCGTCAAAATCGCACCAGACCGTCGTTGCCGACTGCTACTTTGAAACCCTCAAGCTCGGGTCATAATATGTTGAAACCCTCAAGCTCGGGTCATAATATGTACTTGTCCTTGAGGACAGTGGTCAACTGCTAAGCAGAAAGGACAAGCTTTCGGCTAAACGTTTACACACTAAGCTTTCGGCTAAACGTTTACACACTATCTGGATCTGCAGGTGACCAGCCTGTAGTAATGTCATTGACCTAGTTTGTGGCAGCACTTAATGAGGCTTGTTACACACTCTAGTTATTGCAAAAAACACGTTTTCTTGTTTAATGCAAGTAAATAAAAGTATATCAAAAAGAAAATTTCGCAAAAAATTGTTGGTCTTTTCGAACTGTTTATTGTTGGTCTGGTGCTTTCTCAGCTTTCTCCAGTGTCGCCAGTTCTTTCTCCATTTCGACCATCTTGGCCACCTGAAACAAAATGTACATCAAACGGGGGGAAAATTCAAAGTCGAATGTAAAATGTAATTTTACAGGTTTTCGGACGCGCTGAGTTCATTTTTAGCCCTTAAGCAAAAAAACGTGGATTTATTGCTTTTCGAAAAAAATCAAATTTTGTCGAAAATCAGCATTTTTTCACATTCTGGGGCTAATTTTCGAAAATTTTCACCGATACAGTCGTAATATCAGTCTTAAGTTTGATCATCATAACATAACTTATAATATTATGTTTAATTCAGCTTTGTTTCCAAAATATTCTGCTCATTTATACCAAAAAATGTTAATTTTTCAAAATATATAATACGCGAACTATGTATCGTAAAGCATCACGCTGGCGCTGACAGCCAATTTCGGTTCAAATGGGCAGCTTTATTTATTGATTCCACAGTAGCAAATATCCTTTTATTTCATGCAAGCAACTAAGACTAAGCCTTTCCTAGCCCACCTACTAAGCCTGAGCCTAAGCACTAAGCCTGAGGCCTAAATTCAAGTACAAAACTGCCAAGAAGCATCAGGAATACCTTTACCGCACTAAAAACTTCATTTGGAAAAGAAATGCAGCTATAGCCCGGAATTTGTATGTACTAAACCTTACTTGCGCTGTAACGCTTCAATTAGCCTGATCCTGGTAGCTTCAGAAAAAGTTTTGTAGCTTTTCAAAGCCTGAACCGATTTGCACAATTTTTCCAGCATTTAGTAGCAGAAGTTACTCTTTCAATGGCAGCAGCAGGTTTTCATTTGATTCAGTATTTTTTCCTAAATCCATTTTTGCGCGAAAAATTTCTCAGTATTTTTTCCTAAATCCATTTTTGCGCGAAAAATTTCATGTAAAGTTTAATTTTTGGACAAAGTTTGATTTCCATCTAAAGCTTACATCCTACAAACTTCTAACCTAGCCTATTCGAAAGAGCGTTCAATTTTGACCCCCCTAGGTTCGGGATATAGGGGGAATCCGGATCATTAGTCGAAAAAATGCCGTTTTTCCGACTTATTCCACCCCTAAGGGTTTTAACACCAATAATTTCACTTTAAGGGTTTTAACACCAATAATTTCACTCTAAAGGGGCGACAGCTATTTTGGGGGCTAGAAATCAGATTGGGGGCTTGGCTGACGATGGGGGTTCTGTATTTTTATTAAAAGATGGGGTAGGAAGCGATTTATGGCCAAAAATAATTTTTCCCCCCCCGCCGAACCTTGAAACTTGCCTTCTGTGCCACGCTCACAACAAACAAGAAAAAATCATTTCAATGGTTAACCCAGCCCAAAACAAAATTATATCCATAAAACAATACAAAATAATAGCGGAGTCCACTAGATCCTGCTCCTACCTCCTCTGACACCGCGCTCAGAACAAATTCAAGGAAAACATTTCAGTGGCTATACCGTGGTATCTATTCCAAGGGCGCCAGGTTTAAGTACCTCAATCGCCTTAAACTCTTATTCAATCAATTAATCGTTGGAATATATATCCCAATCAATCAATCGTTGGAATATATATCCCAGTTGCGCCAGTGCCTAGCCTTAGTGCCGTGGGACGCACCATGATGATCTCCTGGCACTTTCCGTCGGTGATTCCGTCGAGGGCCATCTCGGCGACCTGCTGGAGCATCTGGACGGCCTCCCCGGTCTCCTGGGCCATGGCCTCGCCCTCCATTTTCACACACGTCTGTTGCAGGGCCTGCTTGATGCTCTGCTCCGTCTGCACGGCCTGCTCGCACAGCTGCTGCACCTTGGGTCCCTTCTCGCTGGCGTAGGACTCCTTCACGGTCGTCTGCAGCTGCTTGATGGAATCGATCACCTCTGGCAGACGGCTGCCCTCCGCGATGCACTCCCCGTGCTTCGACAACAGCTCACGCACGTGCGGCTTGCAGATGGGGGCTGAAACACACACACTATCTCATGCTTCGGATGGTGCACAAAGCACTACACAGAATGGTGCACAAGGACAACTCACGATCTGGCTATGTTAGGCTTTTATAATAAGTGATCCAACAGTTAATGACATGGTGTAGTAAACGGTACAACAGTCTGCCAGCATAAAATCCAATAATGGACATACTATGCTAGTACCTAGCTTAGCTAACGGTCCATGCTGCTCCTGATCCCCCCAACTACCTACATCCCTACTGATTAGATGCACTTACTGAGTGTTTTCTTGTAGAGGGTGTAGAGGGCTGGCTTGCAGTTTGGCGTTTTCCCGGCCTGGTTGGGCTTGTCGTAGCAGTGCAGGAAGTCCTGGAGGGCGGTGCAGACGGTCTCCTGCAGCTTGAGCACCATCTTTCCGTCGGACAGGATGACCACACTCATCATGTGCTTGGGCAGCTGGTTGACCGGCTCGAAGGCCACGGCCAGACACTCCTTCGCCAGCATCAGCTCCGCCATCGTGCACGACATGTCGCTCATGTCCAACGCCTCAGAGTCTAGGCTTCCTCAAGTAAAACAACCACACTATGCTTGCTGTGCAATAGTCGCTGCTGTAACAGTCTGACAACAGCCTTAGGCTCGATTCATACTTAAGTCGTATGTCCGTTCATCCGACAAAATGACGAAATAATGACGTCACATTCGCTGGCTGATCCACTGCACTAGGCTGCTACTGACGTCATTCTGCAGGCTGAACGGACATACGGCTGTAAGTATGAATCGAGCCTTACAGTAATTGTTGCTTGTAATTAAGGACGATGCTTTTTTCCTCAACTTAAGGGCAATTACACTTAGGGTCGATTCATACTTACAGCAGTATGTCCGTTTAGCCGACAGAATGACGAAATAATGACGTCACATGCGCTGGCTGATCCACTGCACTAGGCTGCTAGTGACGTCATTCTGCAGGCTGAACGGACATACGGCTGTAAGTATGAATCGAGCCTTAACCTACAGGAACAAGTAGGGAAAGTTTGTTCCCGTAGGTTACGCCACTTACAAGAAGGGAAAATTTGTTCCCGTAGGTTACGTTATGATTTGGACAAATTTAATTTTCTGTTCCTGCAGGTTACGTATCCTACACCACTTATGAATAATTCACCGATTTTAATGCTATTAGTCAAATACAAACTAAAACATGGAAAGCAATGACACCTACTAGAATCAAAGACACCTACTAGAGACAACTTACTCGGCAGAGCTCCGGGGATAGCCCCACAAAGGCCGAACACGGCCAAGAAACAGAGCAAAAGGGCCATGGTGAGAGAGAAAAGGATACGACCGGTTGACAAAGGAGACAAGTGAACCAATGACCAACAACGAGCACGAGGTCGCCACATTAACTTGCAACAATTATGCAAATGAGACAAATGAATATGCAAATGAGACAGTTGAATATGCAAATTAGATAAAAGACAACTTGTACGCATATGCACGCAGAACTGTTTGTTATACGTACACACAAGAAATCGATACTATACGTATGAATAAGCATAACCGTACGCTGGGTGACAGTAAATCAGGGTATGAACGGCATTGCGCTCAGGTGCGCTGCGCAAAACTCATGCGCCGGACAAAACGCTAAGCCTGTGACAAATGTGTCCCTTGAGACTGTTAGCCCCTGTGGGCTTTTCTTGTAATGTTCTGTAACCACGTATCTCTGATCCAAATGGAATTTCATGTCAATTCCTGTATCTTTTACGTCTTCCTGTGCAATTCGGTGCAGTTATTTTACTTCAGTATGCAGTCAATCAAACAGTCCTTATTCTGCGATCACGATTCAATGCTTTAAGAAACTTCCGTCCACAGCTTTTTGTCAACTATTTGTCCTAAGGCAAGATTATTTTCTGAAAAGATAAACACCTGATAAACATAGGCGTCAGGGAATTTGGGTGCCAGGCTTGGTGGTTCCAAACGGAGGTGAGATTGAACACAGGTGCTGCCAATCGGTTAACTCCTGTAGACAGACGACACGGGATCCGATCCGAACCACCTGCAATATCTAACCACTTATCAGCTGACCAAACTGCAACAACAGTCCGACATTCAGCATTGGTAATAAACATGACAATGCTGCGAGCACAGGCGAGAATGGAAAGGATGTTCGGGATAGTCGTATGCTGACAGCGACAGCGATCGTAGTCACTCTGGTCATAGCCATTACTGTGCTTGTGGTTGCGGGTGGGGGGATTTGTGTGAGCAGGGAAATGGGCAAGTCTCGACGGCAAACGGACGGCCACATGCACATAGCCAGGTCCCCAACCACTCCGTCCAGACGACGCCGACGGAAGACCGCCCCGGGCCGCTTGCGCCGGTACCCGTACCCCCAGAAACTGGTGACCATCAGGGCGCATCACGATGAGCACACCACGGCCGTCAAACCCACCGCCAAAGCGCTCGACCACAATCTGCTCTTGGCCGACTTCAAACCAATCCCAGAAGTAGTCTCGCCCGAAGACTGTCCACCTGTGCACGGCAAATTAGCCGCCAGTCCGGAAATTAAACCGCGACGGTCGAAAATAAAAAAGGTGCAAAAAGACGTGACGCCAGGGCCAGTGACCACAACCAAATCTAAATCCAATAAAAAGGCAATCCGGACTAAAAGACGGCCGTCTAAGAAAGTCCTCAGGAAAGCCAGCAGGCCCAGACCCCAGCTGATAACTGGCCCGGACACAGCCAACCCCAAACCCAGAACTCAGCTCAAGATCACGGGTAAGGCGACTGCCAGTCTGCTTACGGGCCTGATTCCAAGTTGCATTCAGCCAATAATAATGCAGCAGCGATTTCAAGGCCAAATACCTAGTTGCAATTTAGAAATTTATATAATTAGGTACGAAAGAGACATAATAGCTTCTAATATATAAAAAAAGAAACCCCAACCACCAAACCCCAAAAAAAAAAAACACCAAAACAAAAAAAAAAAAAAAAAAAAAAAAAAAAAAAAAAAAAAAAAAAAAAAAAAAAAAAAAAAAAAAAAAAAACAAAAACAACACAAAAAACAAAAAAAAAAAACGGAGCACAAAACAACAAAAAAAAAAAATAAAACACAACAAAAAAAAAAAAAAAAAAAAAAAAAAAAAAAAAAAAAAAAAAAATAAAAACAAAAAAAAAACAAAAAAAAAACAAAAAACAAAAAAAAAAAAAAAAAAAAAAAAACAAAAAAAAAAAAACAAAAAAAAAAAAAAAAAAAAAAAAAAAAAAAAAAAAAAAAAAACAACACCCCCCACAAAAAAAAACAACCAAAAAAAAAAAAAAACAAAAAAAAAAAAAAAAAAAAAAAAAAAAAAAAAAAAAAAAAAAAAAAAAACAAAAAAAAAAAAAAACAAAACATTACGTCACAAGTACGGCGATAATGGCATATAATGGCATGGTATTGTCGAAGTTGGGTCGCATACACAAACGAATCAGTCTTCCTTCATCACCGCTATTTTTAGCGACTTTGCTATTCGTATGTTGACCTGCGGCAATCGCCCCTTTATCCCGAATCGACACGGGTCGTCTGTTGCCTTGCCAGTGGGGGGGGGGGGGGGTGCAGAAAGCTATGGCCTACCGTGGGGGGTTTCCAGTTTCAGCTGCAATCAGGGGGGGGTACTCTATTATTGAGTCGGTGATACATATTAAAATGAAGCCAGTATTTGTTTTTAGAAGCCTCGAAAGTCCGGAAGAAAACCCCGCATTTTTGAAAAAAATCAACTGTAAATATTTTTTTGTAAAATTGTAAACTTTTTAAATGTGTATTTTTTGAGCCCAAGTCGCAATGAGTCCTCTAAAAACGATGTTTTAGTTTGGGACCACTAAATCTTTCACAAGTAATAAATTCAGATTTTTATTTTTTGAAAACTGCATTTTTAGTGCCCAAATTATGAAAATAGGCTCTGCAAATGTCTAATTCCGGATCGGCATCGGGGGCATAGCGCAAGGCCACTTTTAACAATAGCTTCAATATTGAAGACTGTTGTTTTAATAGTTCTTCATGTTTATAGGTAGGTAAATTGCGGCCCTTGTCTTTACTTCAGCTTCAATAAAACTAGTTTAAAGTTTAAACGTGTGCCAGCAGCTGACATTTTTCCACCCTCTGACGCTATGCTGCCCCATTAAAAGGTGGTTCTTTTGAAAAGCTGTTTTGATGTTTGCAGCAGCGAAAAGGAGTCCCGATTCGACGAGCAAACTGATCAAGCCGGCCCAGAACCGGACCTCGACGAGCGTCTACACGGCGAGCGAGTGGTCGAGCTGGGACATCCCGAGCGGGGACTACCGGAGGATCCTGCGTATCTGGGGACAGAGCACGGAGCCCAAGCTGGCGGCCAAGACGGCCGTCCCCGTGCCCACAAAGCAGGAGCCCGGCAAGGTCAAGCAAGGCAGGGAGAAAGAGGCTAAGCCCAAGAAGCCTGTGCGACCCGACGCCACCGTCAAGGTCAACCCAGAGGACTCCCTGGCTACCTCCATACACGAACTCGACCGAGCGCCCGACACAGTGCCCACTCCCAAAAAACCATAGGGCATACATGTAATGTGGGAATGCAAGGGTCGGGCAAAATGTCCCAGATTTCAGTTAGCAGGACATAAGCTTGAACCCCATTACATGAATGCTTGCAAGAGTTAACGAAAGCACAGTTGGTTGCATAATTTATTTAGGAATGCCTAAGTGATAGCATAATATGTAGACCAATATAATTACATATTTATATAATAAATAAATATAAAATTAACAGATAAATGCAATAATTAATCCAATAAAATACACTGCAGCACCGAAACAAACCATTTCTAAACAAAACGTTTTGATTTCACAATAGCAAATTTAATATGCTAAATCCTACACCCAGCTCAGCTAAGGACAGGCGCACTTCTTTACCGGATTAAACAACATACTTAGGAAAATGTAGCTTTTGTTTAACCCTTTAATGCCCAGAGCATCTCGCGCCAGGCAGCCTGATTCTTACACCTTCTAGTTTTTTGATCATTGCTCGAGTTACGTGCATCGTAGAGAGATCGCGAAACCACCATTCGATAGAGAAATGAATGGTGCACAAAACATAGTCAGTGGATTAATTGTCTAGGACGCACCGTTTTTGCGTTATAAGCGCTCAAAGTTGAGAATTTGTGAAAAAATTGCGCCATCGCTCAGGCATAATATGTACCTCCCCCTAGAGTATTAACACAAAAGTCGTGCGCTTGCCATAATTGCAGGCTAGCAATAGAGTACAACATTTGTTGTATCTGATGCATACAAAGTTGACTGCTGGCGGTGCAACCCAAAATCTTGATGAGGTCACGAAGAAAATACTACTTTTGCGATGAAAAAAAGTTAAATTTGCACATTGCTTATGGAAGCATAGGTTTTGTTGTGTGGCAGAAGATTCAAAATTTGGCCACTAAATATAAAGATCTAAGCTTTCTGAAAAAACAATTTGCAGTTCAGCTGAATAGAATGAACAAATCAAGTTTTATGGCCCCCGATTGGGTATTCATCACGTGATGTGCCAAATGGCAGCTCTGGGAATTAAAAGGAGGCAATCCAGAGAATAGCATTCGCTTGCGTCATCCAATACTCCGTCTAAAAAAGCCCACTTATCGTTTTCTCGTCGTTCTATCCGTAAGAAACTAAGTTGCTTAAAAATCAAATTAGCCTCTGGACTTGAGTCGAGTCACTCAACTACGTACACCTTGTTGTGCTGTGCACATTACACGCATTTAGTATAACTGTAGAGACCTGAGAAGAGATTGCTAACATCATGCCGCAGCTTGTTTACCGATAGCCATGACTAACTAAAGCCAGTCTGTAAACAATGACAGACACCAATTAATCGACCAATCGACGCACGATAGCTCAGGAAGCCCTCCACGAATCCAGATCATTGCTCAACTAACAAAAACGGCAGTATCACTGTCACTGACCTGTGCTTACAAAAAAGTTTAAAAATTAGGTTTATATACGTACATAATATTGAATCAAATTTAACAGATGGCGCAAAAATTGTTTCAAGCCAGTTTTAGAGACCACGTAATCTGATATGAAAACCAAAGCATATAATATGACTAGAGCATCACATGGTCCATTGTAAACAAAGAAAGACATGCGCAACACAATAACACATACACAGGGTTATACAGGGTCTATTAGGTTGATTTACCATAACCTAAGCCGTATTACGTCTATTCGGGCAGCAAAACTAAGGAACAATCCCCCCACCTCCAAATTTGTTGCATTTTTTGTTAGCTGAGCGGATGAACCTGACACAGCAGAAGAAATAACAGTCCATTGGTTCGTACTCACAGCAATATATTATGTCCGTTTAGCAAGCAAGCAAACCTACCAAACATCACGTCTAACAACATTACGTAGTGGTGTGATTGCTGGCTGAGCGGCTCAAACTGAGAAACTTGGCTCGTACATACTGTATGAGGAGTGGATGGATGACCCCCAAATCCAGCGGCCAAGGGGTTCCCTAATAAATTTGGGCAAAACAGGTAAATTTTTTTAAAAAAACGTTGTAAAATGTAAGGTATTCTGGGAAAGGTGGTAACGTATCCAGAAACTTGAAAAAACCAAAGGTATTCTGGGAAAGGTGGTAACGTATCCAGAAACTTGAAAAAACCAAAGGTATTCTGGGAAAGGTGGTAACGTATCCAGAAACTTGAAAAAACCAAAGGTATTCTGGGAAAGGTGGTAACGTATCCAGAAACTTGAAAAAACCAAAGGTATTCTGGGAAAGGTGGTAACGTATCCAGAAACTTGAAAAAACCAAAGGTATTCTGGGAAAGGTGGTAACGTATCCAGAAACTTGAAAAAACCAAAGGTATTCTGGGAAAGGTGGTAACGTATCCAGAAACTTGAAAAAACCAAAGGTATTCTGGGAAAGGTGGTAACGTATCCAGAAACTTGAAAAAACCAAAGGTATTCTGGGAAAGGTGGTAACGTATCCAGAAACTTGAAAAAACCAAAGGTATTCTGGGAAAGGTGGTAACGTATCCAGAAACTTGAAAAAACCAATCTTGTCAGACTTTACTATAAAAATGTGGACCCCGTGCCCGATGCAACAGCAAAAGTGGGGCATTAAGTAATGGCAACTGCATTCTGACTGATTGTGTCTCCGCTCAGTCGGGCACTGTTGTCCACCTGCTCGGCCGACAAACTACGATGCATGTTCGACAGACGGTTGCTGGGCCTTTTCACAAACAAACAGCCATTATGTTCATCCATTTTCATACTCATATCACTACGACCATAATCCACTAGCTGTTTCCCTTCTGTCTTGTGCCCGTTGACTTGGTGTCGTTGGCTTTGGCTGATAAACGAGCTCATGAAATCATCCACGGCCGACTCGGGGTCAGAGGTGAGAGAGGCAGGCCCGGCCCTGAACTGGGAGGCGGGGTCAGGGATCAGGAGGGGACCCAACAGGCCGTGCCCCCCTTGTCTGGGTGTGGCCAGCAGGGAGTCGCCACTGGGGCGGGCCGAGTGGCCAGAGGCCAGGGAGAAGGTGGAGCTGGCGGGCGTGGACCAGATCAGGGGGCGCCCGCCGAACCAGCAATCACTGAAAATAACAAAGCACAGTCTGATCTGTCCTCGCTGCTCAGGGCGGCAAGTTATGAACAGAACACAGTCGCCTCCAGAGATGCACGGGAGCAATCGGGCAATTGGCGAGGGGAATGCGCCATCTCCGAGGGTGTGGGCGGTCTCTAATTTTGGCTTTTGACGCTAAGTCGCAAAAGTTTCACCCAAACCGAGTCGGATATTTTTATCAAAAATTTTTTACTTGTTGGCTGTTTGGGGCACTTTTTGGGTCACAGCCTGAAAATGTCATAAGTGCATCTATGGCCCTTGGTTGGAGCACGTCAGCAGGTTGTGTTCAGAAACTACTACAGCACAGCAACACTATTAGACATTAAAATGAAGTCAGACTTGGACGCTTATGAACTGAGTTTGACTGACTTTGCAAGTTCCCCTCCATACCATTCCGTTTGCTAGAGACACCTTCACTGGTGACATGGTTGGCCTATTGCAAGTAGCACATCACAAGACACGCATCCAGCTGGAAGCAGTTCAACAGACGGACTAACAGTTTATTGGAGGTGATGAAGTGGACAAGGCCTTGGAGGTTGGCAAGGGTTCTGCGCAGGTCCGGAGTCGACAGGCCCCACGAGCAGCGCAGCTAAACACAACCACCAATATGCACATATCCCGGCAGTAGTACTAACCAGCAAACATGAGCTTATGTAAAGCAAAGTGCTACTATCACCCCTACGCAGCGCCAATTTACAAAATACTCGCCACATGAAGCCCAGCATAAATTCATTTGCGGGGTCAAGTATTTCATGCGCCTGTCACTTGACACCAACTGTAACCCACCCTCAACTCGCACACAAGTTTTTAAGCAAACAGATCTAATTAATATAACACACGACAATGAACAAGAAAATTTATCCTGAAACTCACTGGGTGGATTTTACAAAGCTGGTTTTACTAAACCAATGGTTTTACGTACGTTTTGCATGATTTGCACATAATTTCATTTACTAGTCGGACTTTGTAATTTTGAGGTCCCTTTGCAGCGGAAAGTAGTATTTTCTGGTACTATTGCCAGTTTTTTGTATGTTTTTAATCATAACCTGTTAATTTCTCTCGTTTAAACGCCAAATAACCGAATAAAATTAAATCATGGCCGTCACGACCAGTCACAACCACTTACGGTACCCACCACTGAGCGTCGATGGCGAGAAAAGTAGCCATAAACTGCAAATTTTGCATGCATTTGAAGCGTTATAGCAACTTTCTAGTTGTTTTCAATGTTTTCAGGCGAAATAAAGGTGTTTTGTTTTCAAATTTAAAAATTAAAAATTTTATAATGGGCTGCGAAGGGCAGTTTTCAAACTTCTGTGTACCTGAGGCCCCACAGCAAATCTGCGTATAGTTTTGGTATCGGGAGCCTCTACTACTCCGAATACGTGCCATAGCGTTGAAAAACTACCGCTAACACACTTTTCGGGTGATTTATGGGGTGGGTTTTTCCCCCACATGGTGTTTTCCCCAAATGGGTTTTTTCCCCGGCAAGTTTTTGGCGTCCCGCTTGGGTTTTTTTTCGCTGGCAAGTTTTCTCAATTTTGCGGAAAGCTTGAAATTTTTTTCGCAAAATCAATTTTTTTTTCGCTGGCAAGTTTTCTCAATTTTGCGGAAAGCTTGAAATTTTTTTCGCAAAATCAATTTTTTTTTCGCAGACTTACTTTTGTTTCTTAATGCAGTATATTTAACATTTAAATGTTAATAAAACATTAATCCGCCTATGCAGAATTAAACTGGCACAATTTTTACCCTTTTTAGCCAAAAAGCACCGATTTTGACATTTGTAATTAAATTTATTGAGCCGTCCTGAGAATTTTGTGTAATTTTTCACAATTTTCAAAATCGATGCTCAGCCGTGAAGAAATTTCAGAACCGGCCAATGACCAAGTTAGGCCAGAAAATGCTAACATTTTGAAATGTTTCTTTTGTTAATTATGTCACCTCCGACCCCTATTATACTGTCTATTAGTGTTACATGCAGTCGGTGTGATAATACATGGAAGAAAATGTCCCATTTACAGTCACTAGAAACATCAGTTACAAAGTTGCACGAGTCCGGGCCTAGGGGATCAGAAAAAGTCGGAGAAATTTTCAATTTTTAGGCCAAATTCGGTCAATTGGGGACGTATTGGAAATGTTTTCCGACTAAACCACAAAATTCAGCGCATAGACCTTTACGAGTTCACCTCCACTGCGTCAAAACTTTTTCGCAATATTGCGAAAAGGTTTGAAATTTTTTCGCACTAATCAAATTTTTTTCGCAATGCGAACGTTTTTGCGCAAAAAAATCCAGGACGTGCCGGAAAATTTTTTTTCGCAGATTTACATCTGTCACTTAAGGTAGTAGTGTCGCCAAAGCAGTTTTGCTCATAGGTTGCAAAAAAGAGCTTTTTGCTTTAAAATTGTACGTTCACTGAGAAACTAGTAAAATGCTATATGGTGTCAAATAATTACTGCCCAGGGTTTTTTTTGAAAATCCGAAGTGCGGATTATTTGTGGACGGCCAAATTTTTTTGCGGACGGATAAAAGTTTCTGCGGACAGTCGAAAAAACTTATGCATTTATATACATGTATGAAGAACCCTCTTTAGTCTTTATGCACCATTTTTTAGGGGGGATGACTTTTCGATTTTTTGTCATGGGTTATAAAATGCACCTTTTAGCAATTTTATCACTCATAAAACGCCTTACAAACGCAACATTACTAAACCACAAGGTTGCGGGGGTCTGGGGGCGGTAGCCCCCAGAAAAAAATGCGCTAATTTTCCAATTTTAAACCGAATTTGGTCAACTGGAGACGTCGTATCAGAAATTTTTTCGGACAAAAATTGAAACAAAAGATGGGAAAGTCACATCATACAGTGAATTACACAACTAAATGTAGCATAGTATACTCGTGTAGACATGCAAATGCAGCATAATGTACTTGCGTGGAAATATATACTCCCCATGGCTTAATGGAAAACGGCTGGAAAATTGATTGGGTAATGATGATAAATCGATAAATGACAAATTGGTTGATGTGTGGTCACTGAGGATTGATCAAAAATCGATACAGCTCGATGATTTTAAAGCAATTCAAGTAGCCTATTTTCGGTACTTTTTTTGGCAAATCAACTTCTTTCAGCCTTCGTTGAATTTGAATAAAGTGCGTCACAAAGTGCGCAAACATTCAGAGAAAAAGTGAGCTGTTTCCATTTTCCAACGACGCAAAAACACTGATGGGCACGGGGTTCCGGTGACTCCAACAGCCCGAACCTAGAACGAACCTGAGATGTGACCCCAAAGCAGCAGGGATATGGGGGCGGCAGAATTATTAGGCCGAATGTAGTCAAGTGGCGACGTGTCATAAATATTTTCCGGCAATGAAACGAACATTAAAGGGACCTCGAATGAAAATCGGGAAAATATAGGAAAAATAAGAATTTTACCCAATAAGCCACAACATTGCAGTAGTCTGTCGCCCCCAGGGAAATGACGGAGTTTTTGAAAAACAGACCTCCAAAGCATGAAGGAAAATGTTATTTTTGCTTAAAAGCAGCATGTTTGTCCACCACTTAAGGGACCATGAAAAAATTCTTTTTCGTCGATCCTAAAGGAAGGTCGGTACTCGGTATCCCCATGAACCCCTTTTGGCTACGCCCTTGATGACAACTTCAACTTTTAATTTTCATGTCGGAAAAAATTTCTGATTCGTCTCCAGTTGATCAAATTCTGCCAAAAAATTGAGAAAATCTGAATTTTTTTGCTGGGGGCTCCTGTCCCCAGGTCTCTGCGGCTTAGTGAACTTGCGCTTGTAATGAAAATTTAAGTGGTAAAGTTGCTACAAAGCCATTATAGCCCGTTACTTAAAATCGAGAAGTCATTCCTTCCGAAATTTTTTATGGGTACGCAACTGCGTTTAATTATAAAAGTAATTAACAGCATTAGTTTACATAATACACCATAGCAGATGGAAGCATGTATATTCTTATACATTGTTGGGATGAATTAGAGGGAAGAGACATTGCAAGAAAATTTTTTGAAATTTTAGTGTAAATTTGGTCATATGGGGACAGCCGGAAAATCTTTTAAGTGACATAAAACCCAAGAGGGGATCACAGGGAAAAATTTTCCTTTCGAGGAATTTCGGGATGCGGACGCATTGCGGACGGCTGAAAAAAGTTGCGGACGACTCGAAAAAATTGCGGATGTCCGCACTGTGGTCCGCAAAAAAACCTTGTTACTGCCACACACTAGACTACCAATATCTACCAATATTTTGAACCAATCACCATTTGTAAGCCAGACATCACACAATAGGGACATAAAGTTCAAAAAATCAAGCCAGATATCAGATTGGCCAGCTTGTGAAGTACATGTAATGTTTTGACGCACAATTTTTTGCCACAAATAAGAACAATAAAAAATAAAGGTACGTTTTTTATTTTAAAATTTTTCACAATATATTATTATTGCTATGAGTACTTCACAGTTTACTCACAGTTCAAACAGGTATTACTCCGCAACCACTCAAGCAAATTGCACTAAATTTGGTGTGCATAAACTAGGGCATATGTGCTTTTTTGAGACTGTGTAAAGAATTTAGACAAAAAATTTTTAATTGGGACGAAATTATCGAATGTGAATAGGTTTTCAAAACGTCATTTGATTTTGCGACTTCACTGCTAACTGTATGCTGCATCAATTTTGCTGAAACTTGGCAAAAATATTTGCCTTAAAGCATACTTTCAGAAAATATAAAGAACAATGACCTATCTTTCACTTAAAAAGTTTTATAGTCGCGCAAAATTGACTGCTTTCGCGACACTACCCCCTTAATGCAGTAGATTTTACATTTTAAATGTTAATAAAACATTATTACGCCTGTAGAAAATTAAGACTGACGCAATCTTTACCCTTTTTGGCCAAAAAGCAACGATTTTGACATTTTTATTCAAATTTATGGAGCCTTCCTGAGAATTTTGTGTAATTTTTTCACAATTTTCACAATCAATGTTCAGCCGTAAAGAAATTTAAGAAGACCCGGCCAATGACCAAGTTAGGCCAGAAAAAGCTAACATTTTGAAATGTTTCTTTTCTTAATTATGTCACCTCCGGCTCCGACCCCTATTATACTGTCTATTAATGTAACATGCAGTCGGTGTGGTAATACATGGAAGAAAATGTGTCCCATTTACAGTCACTCGAAACATCAAGCCACAAAATTGCACTAGTCCGGGCCTAGGGGATCAGAAAAAGTCGGAGAAATTTTCAATTTTTAGGCCAAATTTGGTCAATTGGGATCGTATCGGAAATGTTTTCCGACTAAATCACAAAAGTCAGCGCATATAGCTTACGAATTCACCTCTACTGCGTCAAAATTTTTTCGGAATTTTGCGAAAAGGTTTGAAAATTTTTCGCAATCAGCAATTTTTTTCGCAATTGCGAACGTTTTTGCGCAAAAACAACAAGGACGTGCCGGAAAATTTTTTTCTGGAAGTGGAAAAACCAAGCGGGAACCACGGGAAAAATTTTTCGTTTTGAGGAATTTCGGGATGCGGACGGATTGCGGACGGCTGAAAAAAAGTGTGGACGACTCAATAAATGCGGATGTCCGCACTGTAGTTCGGGTTCGCAAAAAAACCTTGGGCTAGTGTTGAGTAATGAGGGTTCTAGTCAAGACTCCTAAGTCAATGTGACAGAGTATAACTTCATCCGTACCTGAGCAATGTTTTTATTGAGTAGAAAAACGCCATACTCGTAGCGAATTTGATCCTGGCCTTTGGAGAACAACGGAAACCTGCAAATACAACACAATGACTCACTAACACATCAGGACAAAAGCTTGAGTCACTAAACAGGAAATCTATAAACGCTGTACATCGGACTATCCAATGGCATCAATAAGGTCCACAATAACACCGTAAGGGCTGGATCATACAGGCAAGCTTACCCGCGCAGCAAACACTATGCGTCGCATGAAAAGTTAGATTGCTTTTAACAAGTAGTGAATTTTAGTAGGCAAGCAGACCAGCAAGTAGTCAACATCCTGTCCCGTAGAAACATCAGCGAGTTGTGAAGGACAGTGAGGAGGGAGTAGGGACTAAAGAGGACTGTTTGAACGTACACTCTTTCGGCCAATCGGTCGGAGCCAATGTCCTCGACGGCGGAGCGCGAGCCGAAGTAGAAGAGGGGGTATCGCAGGGGCAGGTCCAGGACGCAGGCCAGCACGCGCAGGGCGTGAGCCGCCGAGCCCAGGCAGATGGCCACGCTCTGCTCGTCGTGACCTGAAACAACAAAGTCCATCCCCTCCCACCAATAACCGCAAAGGATTAGCAAAAGGCTAGACCTCATAAATGTCCTACGCCAGTGAAGTATTTAGTCCAATCACGGATTGGACTAGCCCAGTAGAGGATCCTCAACTGGTCTAAGCCAGTAGAGTATCAAACACGAGAGACTTTCGCAGGGTGAAAGTTCGGCAAGTTAAAAGGGCAAATGGCTGCAAGGTATGAACAAAGAGCTAAAAAGGTCATTCTTATACCAATAATTAACTACAAGTAAATTCAAGACTCAAATGTACACTATACACGTATTTATTGTTTTATAACAAGACATTAAAGCATGGCCAAAAAATTCTTAAAAACTAAATTCTCAAAGAAGTTACTTAATTCTGCATTAGGAAACGAATAAATAGATTTAAAATTTTCTCCGCTGCAATAAGTTGCAACCGAAGCAGTAAAATCCGCATTTGTAAATTCAGTACATTACAATGCTGGTAAAATTTTGCATCGGAAAACAAACACGTTGATTTAAAATTAGATTTAAAATTTTCTCCATCACAGATGCACATTGGGAGGTCTAGGGGTTAAAATTCTACCGCCAGTTAACCAAGCATGAGATTTTTCAACCGGATATTAATAACTGCGACGGATCAAGACCAAATTACGGAATATTGCATTCACTACATTTTATGGATGCCAATCCAAGCCCCAACTAATTTGACCAAAAAACAATGGTTGGCTTTAAAAAACCTGAAGAGACAAATCCATTATTTTGGCTAAACCTGACACAGGAAATGGGGTTGTTGTTTTGGACAAAGTGGACTACGTATCCAAAATCGGTTCTATTTTGGAGGACGCGTCAAAATTTACTCGCATTGACCAAGATCCGCTACTGACGATATTGAGACAAGAAAGCGGCATACAACGGTTTATCCGCAAAATGGTCTCTGCCGGTTCAGTGGACAAACAAACTGGCGACTACCTGATACCGGCAGGCTCGCGCCCAGGCATTATGTATGGCCTACCTAAAATACACAAGCCGAACTGCCCATTAAAATTCATCTTGTCAGCACTCAACACACCATCGTATAACCTGTCTAAATTTTTGGTGCCGATTTTAAAACCATTGACTACTAATTCCTTTACGGTAAAAGATAGCTTCTCATTTGTTTCGGAAATTACGGACTTTAGTAATAGTTCAGCAAAATGTATGGCAAGTTTGGACATAAAGTCGCTGTTTAGGAATATACCGCTGAAGGAGACAGTTAATATCTGCTTGGAACACCTGTTCTCTGACAACGAGTGGTCAACGGTTTAAATAGCAAGGAAATGGCCACCTTGATGAACCTAGCGGTATCGAATCAACACTTCTTGTTTGATGGCCAATTGTATAAAATGATCGACGGTGCTGCAATGGGGTCTCCTCTTGGCCCTACTCTAGCAAACATGTTTCTATGTCATCATGAACAAACTTGGTTACGTGATTGCCCAAAAGCTTTCAAACCTATTTTGTACCGTAGATACGTAGACGATACTTTTGTCCTGTTTCAACATGAGTCCCACGTTCAGCTCTTTTTGCAGTATTTGAATGAACAGCATCCAAACATTCAGTTCACTGCAGAAACTGAGCACAATGGAAAATTATCGTTTCTTGACGTTGAGGTTTCCCGGACGAACGAAGGCTTTACCACGTCCGTAAATCGAAAGCCTACGTTCACTGGCCTATTGACAAAATTCGATAGTTATTTGCCACTGCATTATAAAATTGGTTCGATATCAACTCTCATCGATCGCATCTGGAAAGTGTGCTCATCGTACGTACTGCTACATACAGATATGACTCACTAGCGCAACTTGCTACTGCAAAATGGCTACCCAGCCAATTATATCGATCGATCAATAAAACGATTTCTTGACAACTTATTCGGTGAAACAACAACGCCTACTACTGTTCGCAAAGAGATTATTGTGTTAATGTTGCCATTTCTGTGCAAGACTAGTCTACTCATTCGAAACAGTTTAAATAATTTGATCAGATCAGCTTATCCCCAATTGGATTTCAAACTGATTTCACGTCCTGCCTGTCGACTTTCAAACTTTCTCCCGTATAGAGACCGTCTAAACTGACCTTGCACCAGGGTTTTTTTTCAAAGCGGCCAATGCTCAATTTGTGCTCATTTTTAAATTTCGATGCTCATTTTTAAGTTCGAATGCTCAAAAAATTTTAAACGATTTTTTGCACTGTTGCATTGCTAAAATGACAGGTATGTAACAGTTACAAGTCGAAGTATATATTTAGTAAAGACAACACAATGCAGAACTGAGGAATTCTGTGGGGCGAACCACAGCGCTGCAGGGGTCTGGGGGCGGTAGCCCCCAGAAAAAATTGACGATTTTTTAGGCTTTATATTACACAAGTAAATGTAGCATAATATACTCGTGTACTGTGTAGACATGCAAATGCAGCATAATGTACTCGTGTATACATGCATAGGCTTCGACGAAAGATAACAATAAGGAATAGGAAGCGACAGAGTTGCACGGGTTTGGGGGCGGCACCAGAAAAAGATTAGAGAAAATTTTTATTTTTGGACCAAGTTTGGTCAATTGGAGACGTATCGGAATTTCCGGCGAGCCAAATCGAAGAGCCCTTGTTGATATTTTCTTATGAGTTGACCAAAAGGGGGGGCGGTACGCCCTTGATACGTCCTGTATCCAGGTTGTACCTAACCAGAACTTTGAGAAAAAGAAATCGAACCTAGGACAATTTTTTTGAAAATATAGCAAGTTTGCAAAGGTGCGGCAGCCACCAATAAAACATGCCGAGTTTTTAAGAAAACAGACCTTTGAAACATGCAGGAAAAAGCAATTTTTGCTTAATAATCAGCATTTTTGTGCGCAACTTCGAGCACTGTGAAAATTTTTTTGTTTCGCCGATCCAACAGGGGGATTCCTCACGTGGCTGCGCCCTTAGCCTGATATACTGACTATATACTGGATACATAAGCTGAGACAAAAATCTATGGAAAATAAAGTGATGGTCATGAACTTCCCTACTTGGCAACATAAATAGAGAAACGATTTTAAGATCTTATTTGGATCAATCTGGGACATCCCGAAAAAAGTTCCGACCCACCGGAAAAACTAAAGGGACGCGACACTTGTGTAACATGATTCGTGGAAATTTTTCAGAATCTCAATTTTTTATCCTGGCGACGTCTTTGGGCAATAGCAACAATGCTCATTCGATGCTCATTTTTATTTTTCAATGCTCATTTTTATGTTCTAATGCTCAAATGAGCACAAATTTGAGCAAAAAAAACCGTGCCTTGCACAGTCCGGTGGTGTATAAATTTAATTTTGGCAGCTGCCCAGCTACATACATAGGTAAGACTAAACGCCACCTCAAGACTCGTGTCTCGGAACATTTGGGCAGATCGGTTTATACCGGAAAGTTTGAAGTGTCCCCACTCTTCCGGTATTCGGGTCCATGCTATGGATCCTGATCATATATTTGACTATGAAAACTTCACCATTCTCGCAAAATCTGATACGCACTTTAATTTACTAATTTTGGAAACTATTTTCATGAACAAAATGAAACCTACGCTCAATGCTACTAGCAGTTCATTTCCCCTAACCCTAGTCTAGTGCTTTTCTGTTTTCTGTTTCCTTTATATTTATATGCTAATTTCTTTTTCTATTTTCTTGTATATTTTATGCAAATTTTCTTGCTTTATTTGCGCTTTTTGTTGTAGCTGAAGATGGTAATAGCTATTACCGAAACGTCCTGCTTAATAGCTATTACCGAAACGTCCTGCTATCTATTATTTGCTGATTATTATTATTATTATTTTGATTAAATATGTTTATTTTCGCGCTTGTTTTCTTTTTTATAATTCGAATTCGCTTTCCGGCCAGCAAATCTCTTACTGTAATTGTTAAAATTAAAACTACTAAAGTGGTCTGTCGCGGAGGATTTGCGGAGTAAAAAATAACTCCGATTTACGTCCCTTAAAAGTCATACAGACTGTAAAGTAGAATAATACAAAGTAATGACGTTTCTGTTAGACTGTTGAATGAAGCCGATAATGAGCATTTAGTTTTCATTATTAATGTGTTAAACGTTGCTTATAGCAACAAACAAATAACTACGTCTTACGTGGCCTATAACTTAAGAATCTGGAGGCTGCACGCAAATCGAAAGCTAAACGTCTAAATAACACATGTGGCACCATCAGATTCAAGGTACAGTTAGTTGATACATCCATTATCATTATTAATAGTATATATATATTAAATATTATTATTAATATTACAGGTCTAGTTCGTCTAATTCGTCTGAAAAGGTGAGGTGATAGATATAACCTAGTATTTATCGACAACACCTACATAGCATTGATCGCACACATATACTATTTTTGAGTGAATTCCACTGGCTGGAAGTAAATTGCGCATCTTATGTGAATTACCAAAAATGAATTATTTTTGCACTATGAATTATAAATATAAATAAAGTCTAAATATTGAAAAAACTAACAGCGGCCCAGAATCGAACTGGGGACCTCTGGATGGATGTAACAAATATCACATACAAACCACACGCTAACCCACTGCGCCACCGGTGCTGCTGAAAAGTATCGTTTAAAACGTCGCTAAATGGGTAAGTTACTGTGTTGATGTAATGAAATTGGTAAAAAGATTTGGAAATTTTTACAATTAGAACCAACTTTGGCTAATACGCATAAGTGTGTTTGTGTTAACAAACATAACTTGATCTATTTACTGGCATACTCAGATCTGAATTATTATAGTTATCATTTTGCTTAGGATAGTTTATATCCTATTAATTATTAATACAAGACTAGTGCGTCTAGTTTAGACTAGTTCGACCAAATCTAGAACCTGAAGTAATTTAGCGTATGACAACAAAAAAATTTTGAAAATTTTTTCAAATTTTGTTCAAATTTAAATTGCTATGCGATTTGATCGCATATGAGTTGATTACAGGTAGTCACCGAAGGGAAAAATTCCAGGAGCCATAATTTTGGTAGGGTTATTGTATCGAGGTGAAATTTGTTTTATATGCTTGCGTTCATCAAGTGCTATCGATTGATAGGTCGCATGATGACGTAAAGGGCGACCAAAAGTCAGTATAAAATAATAGTCATACGTGACTGGCCGTTGCGTCCGTAAACGTCATGTAAGATATCATTCGAAACCCCCTTCAATTCTGAGTTGAATAATGCCAATTTCATATTTCTACGTCAACGTTGAAGCGAGTTATAGTGATTTCAATTTTTCGAACTTTTGTTCAATACGTTTATGGTGTGAGTAGTCGCGGAGGAATTTTTTCGAACAAAATTGTTTCTAAAAAGAACTTTTGACCATAACTTATTTCAGGTACCACGTAAAAGGTTCTAGTTTTCAAAGTTAGACAGGGCAGAAGACGGGCTTTCATTTGATACCAAAAAAGCTATACGTTAACGCTGACTTATATACCGAAAAATGTCTTTGACCACATAATGATGTTTTTCAGCCGCCACGGTTTTGGTAATAACTTTTTTTCGGTTCCACCAAAAATTTTCTAGTTTCCGCAGTTCGATAGTTCAGAAAAGGCGCTTTCAATTGATACCAACCAAACGAAAGATTCTGGCTGACATGTTCCCAATAGCGTCAAAATATATTTGAAATATTAATAATACTGGACCACTGCCATGGTTTTGGCCATAATTTTTTTCAAGTACCGCGTAAAAAGATTTAGTTTTTTTCGCTGTTGGATACCTAAGGGTTAGAGCTTTCATTTGATACCAAAAAAGCTATAGGTCACCGCTGACTTATATGCCGAAAAACGTCAAAATATTTTGACTAAATATTACGTCAATTTTTCGTACTTTATGCAATAACGTTATTCAGGTACTGCGTAAAAGATTCTAGTTTTCACAGTTAGTTTGGGTACAAAAAGAGCTTTCAGGTGATGCCAAAAACATTAGGGTTATATTTGTTTTACTTGCCGAAAAACGTCAAAATAGATCGACTTCATGTTTTGCTGCCTAAACGTCAAATGTTTGGCGTTTTGGCGTCATAACTTCAGGATTATAGGTCTTTCACCCTTAAAAGTTTCAGATCTAGTGCAGAATATGCAGCTCTACAATTTGGTGTTTTCATTATGTTTTTCTGACTAGCAGAAGTCGAGTTATTTTTATTATCATAATTATTAGGATAGTTACAAGACTAGTGCGTCTAGTTTAGACTAGTTCGACAACATACTTAAGTTTCAGGACATTTGAGTGTCACATGTCACAATGAGGGGTCACATGACCTTGTCACGTGAGCATACCCCGAGATATATATTTCGGGGTAACCTGAAGCGCTATGTAGTCATGTGACCCCTCTTTTGAAAGCCCTGCTCGCCAGCAATCCAATGATGCTGTTCGTTAGTCTGTCCGAGTTTTTAAAGGCCAGTTATGGCGCCTTAAAGGACATGAGGAAAAAGAACACATTTCGTAATTTAGTAATTACGATTTAATTATGATAAAAGTGTTCTATGGCGTGAAAACCTTAAAACCCCCATAACTTTTGTTATGGGGGTCGCAGCCACTTGGGAATTTCACCATTGGAATGGGGAGACAAAGCGCTTTCGATTGATGGGTCACATGACCCCTTTACTGCAAGTTGACGTAGTAATGACCTTGGCGCCCGGACAAAAACCGCTATAATTTGGTATATGCTATTTTATCAGCCATATGAATGGTGAAAGTAGCATACGCCAGGGGTTTCTGAGATCACTGCGAAGACGAAACCTGCTTATTATCATTATCATTATTATTAGGTTAATATATATTGTAAATATTGTAAATATATTGTAAATATATTGTAAATATATATTGTAAATATATTGTAAATATATTGTAAATATATTGTAAATATATTGTAAATATATTGTAACAAGTCTAGTGCGTCTAGTTTGGACTAATTCGACCAGTTTTATTCTTGTTGAATCTATTTTATTTTACATTTTCAGAATTTTATTTCAAAACACCAAATTTTCCAAAAAATTAGCCTAAATGCAATTAATTGTGCGTCTAGTACAGTTGTGGCACGATTGATTTTAGCGTCATTTCAAAATAAATTGTCAGAGCTTACAAACATCGTCGTCGTCTAGCTCGGGCCATCCCGGGGCAGATACTTATTGACTGGCCAATTTCTAAATGACTTGCTCGTGCCCGTTTCCGAGAAATTGAAAGCGAAACTTAAAGTACTTGGCTGTGTGTCCACAAGTGCAGTCATAACTTTTTTGGAAAAACATTTGAGTTACCCAATCTTGCTAATACACAAAAAACAGTTAAACAACTCCATAATAATCAATTTGACCTCAAACTGAAACTAATCAAGCTTGCAGCTAAGACTACAGTTGACAGTTACACTATGTCGTAATTCTGCCGTTTGGTGTTAAGTTCTTTGGAGTGTTGAATCGAAATAGGACATCCGACATAGTGATTAATTTCAAATGTCAAATCTCACTCTCAAGTACTGTAATGGGGTGAGATTTTTTTTGAAACGTAAAAAACGTCAAAACTAGCCTTATTTTTACTTGTTTTAAAAAATTAAAAAGCCGTGCAATGATAAAATTTTATTGCGCATCTAGTGGTACAAAAATCGAGTTTCTACCATTTGCCGTTCCAAAGATATTATCGTTTTTATGTTTCTCATGAAAATAAGGATAGTATAATACATTTAATAAGTCTCGTGCGTCTAGTTTAGACTAGTTCGACCATGTCGTATATATTCATGTTAAGTCTATTTATGTTACATTATTTCAAAAATGAGCAAAAAAATTTTAAATTTTGCCTAAATTCAATTGTTTTGGGATTTGATCGCCTATGGTGTGATCTGTAGTAACAATCAGCCCCTTTGATGAAATCTTTCAGGGGCCATAACTTTTGATACGGTAATGGGAGAATGATAATTTTAACGTCATTTGAGAGGAAATTGTTAGAGCTTTCAAATGATGGGTGACATGGCCTTTAACTTGACGTAAAGCTTACGTCATAATTTAGAATTGGAAATTTAAACGTTTAAACGTGAATGGAATATGTCAAGTAAAGTATCATTCAAAAGAGCCTACTGTTCTGAGTTGAAAGGCGTCAATTTTATGTTTTTACGTTAACGTTGAGGCAAGTTATGACGGTCTGAACATTTGAGAATTAAATGACACTATAGTGTCAGCTAACATTCGTCGTAGTAGATGTTCGAGCCCGAAAATGTCAGTATGGAAATTTTTCATTTTTTTTCAAGCCGGTTTAGCGGTTAAACGGTTTCCTTTACGAACTGACTTTGAATAGAAAAATTTTTGGCCACGCTGTCGGTTATCTGATAACGTAAAAATGACGTTTTTGCGTTGAGCCAATCCAGAGTTATTATCGTAATTATTTTTGAGCAAGAAAGTTTATATAGTATAGTAAGGTAAATATATTGTAAATATTGTAAATATATTGTAAATATATTGTAAATATATTGTAAATATATTGTAAATATTGTAAATATATATTGTAAATATATTGTAAATATATTGTAAATATATTGTAAATATATTGTAAATATATTGTAAATATTGTAATATATTGTAACAAGACTAGTGCGTCTAGTTTAGACTAGTTTGACAACATACTTAAGTTTCAGGACACTTGAGTGTTAATATTACTGATTTAAAAAAAAATCAGTTAAAATTTACATGTAAAGAGATTTGATCTAACATGGGCCGATTATAGTTAGTCACGAAGGGTCAATTTTAAAAGACGTCTAGCGGACGATAGGAATGACGTACAAACATGACACTGACATCAATCGTCTTGATTTAAGGAGCGCTTTCAAATGAGGGGTCACATGACCTTGTCACGAGAGCATACCCTGAGATTTATATTTCGGGGTAACCTGAAGCGCTATGTAGTCATGTGACCCCTCATTTGAAAGCCCTGCTTGCCAGCAGTCCAATGATGCTGTTCGTTTGTCTGTCCGGCGTTTTAAAGGCCAGTTATGGCGCCTTTAAAGACATGAGGAAAAAGAACACATATCGTAATTTAGTAATTACGATTTAATTATGATAAAAGTGTTCTATGGTGGGAAAATCTTAAAACCCCCATAACTTTTGTTATGGGGGTCGCAGCCACTTGGGAATTTCACCATTGGAATGGGGAGAGAAAGCGCTTTCGATTGATGGGTCACATGACCCCTTTACTGCAAGTTGACGTAGTAATGACCTTGGCGCCCGGACAAAAACCGCTATAATTTGGTATATGCTGTTTTATCAGCCATATGAATGGTGAAAATATCATACGCCAGGGGTTTCTGAGATCACTGCGAAGACGAAACCTGCTTATTATCATTATCATTATTATTAGGTTAATATATATTGTAACAAGTCTAGTGCGTCTAGTTTAGACTAGTTCGACCATGTCGTATATATCTAAGAGTCAAGTCTATTTATGTTACATTAATTAAAAAAATAAGCAGAAAAATTTTAAATTTTTGCCTAAATTCAATTGTTTTGGGATTTGATCTCCCATGGTGTGATCTGTAGTACAATCAGCCCCTTTTATGAAATCTTTCGGGGGCCATAACTTTTGATACGGTAGTGGGAGAATAATAATTTTAACGTCATTTGAGAGGAAATTGTTAGAGCTTTCAGATGATGGATGACATGGCCTTTAACTTGACGCTAAGCTTGCGGCATAATTTAGAATTGGAAATTTAAACGTTTAAACGTGAATGGTATACGTCAAGTAAGGTATCATTCAAAAGCGCCTGCTGTTCTGAGTTGAAAGGCGTCAATTTTATGTCTTTACGTCAACGTTGAGGCAAGTTATGACGGTCTGAATATTTGCTAATTACATGACACTATAGTATCATCTTACATTCATCGTAGTAGATGTTCGAGCCCACAAATGTCAGTATGAATTTTTTTTATTTTTTTCAAACCAGTTTAGCGGTTAAACGGTTTATTTTACGAACTGACTTTGAATAGAAAAATTTTTAGTCACGCTGTCGGCTATCTGATAATGTAAAATTGACGTTTCTAGGTTGAGCCGATCCTGAGTTATTATTGTAATTATTTTTTAGCAAGAAAGTTCATATAGTATAGCAAGTCTAGTGCGTCTAGTTTAGACTAGTTCGACCATGTCGTATATATCTAAGTTAAGTCTATTTATGTTACATTAATTAAAAAAATAAGCAGAAAAATTTTAAATTTTTGCCTAAATTCAATTGTTTTGGGATTTGATCTCCCATGGTGTGATCTGTAGTACAATCAGCCCCTTTTATGAAATCTTTCGGGGGCTATAACTTTTGATACGGTAGTGGGAGAATAATAATTTTAACGTCATTTGAGAGGAAATTGTTAGAGCTTTCAGATGATGGATGACATGGCCTTTAACTTGACGCTAAGCTTGCGGCATAATTTAGAATTGGAAATTTAAACGTTTAAACGTGAATGGTATACGTCAAGTAAGGTATCATTCAAAAGCGCCTGCTGTTCTGAGTTGAAAGGCGTCAATTTTATGTCTTTACGTCAACGTTGAGGCAAGTTATGACGGTCTGAATATTTGCTAATTACATGACACTATAGTATCATCTTACATTCATCGTAGTAGATGTTCGAGCCCACAAATGTCAGTATGAATTTTTTTTATTTTTTTCAAACCAGTTTAGCGGTTAAACGGTTTATTTTACGAACTGACTTTGAATAGAAAAATTTTTAGTCACGCTGTCGGCTATCTGATAATGTAAAATTGACGTTTCTAGGTTGAGCCGATCCTGAGTTATTATCGTAATTATTTTTTAGCAAGAAAGTTCATATAGTATAGTAAGGTAAATATATTGTAAATATATTGTAAATATATTGTAAATATTGTAAATATATTGTAAATATATTGTAAATATTGTAAATATATTGTAAATATATTGTAAATATATTGTAAATATTGTAAATATATTGTAAATATATTGTAAATATATTGTAAATATATTGTAAATATATTGTAACAAGTCTAGTGCGTCTAGTTTAGACTAGTTCGACCATGTCGTATATATCTAAGTTAAGTCTATTTATGTTACATTAATTAAAAAATAAGCAAAAAAATTTTAAATTTTTGCCTAAATTCAATTGTTTTGGGATTTGATCACCCATGGTGTGATCTGTAGTACAATCAGCCCCCTTTATGATATCTTTCAGCGGCCATAACTTCTGATACGGTAGGGGGAGAATCATAATTTTAACGTCATTTTAGAGGAAATTGTTGGAGCTTTCAAATGATGGGTGTCATGGCCTTTAACTTGACGTTAAGCTTGCGTCATAATTTAGAATTGGAAATTTAAACGTTTAAACGTGAATGGTATACGTCAAGTAAGGTATCATTCAAAAGCGCCTGCTGTTGTGAGTTGAAAGGCGTCAATTTTATGTTTTTACGAGAACGTTGAGGCAAGTTATGACGGTCTGAATATTTGCGAATTAAATGACTATGACACTATATCATCTTACATTCATCGTAGTAGATGTTCGAGCCCGAAAATGTCAGTATGGAATTTTTTTATTTTTTTCAAACCGGTTTAGCGGTAAAACGGTTTCCTTTACGAACTAACTTTGAATAGACAATTTTTTGGCCACGCCGTCGGCTATCTGATAATGTAAAAATGACGTTTCTGCGTTGAGCGGATCCTGAGTTATTATCGTAATTATTTTTGAGCAAGAAAGTTTATATAGTATAGTAAGGTAAATATATTGTAAATATATTGTAAATATATTGTAAATATATTGTAAATATTGTAAATATATTGTAAATATTGTAAATATATTGTAAATATATTGTAAATATATTGTAAATATATTGTAAATATATTGCAAATATTGTAAATATTGTAAATATATTGTAAATATATTGTAAATATATTGTAACAAGTCTAGTGCATCTAGTTAGACTAGTTAGACTATATCGTACTTATCTTAGTTTAGTCTGTTTATGTTACATTATTTGAAAAATGAACAAAATTTTTTTAAATTTTTGCCTAAATTCAATTGTTCAGAGATTTGATCACTCATGGTGTGATCTGTACAATCAGGCCCTTTTCGAAAAACTTTTTTAGGGGACATAACTTTTGATACAGTAGTGGTACAGTAACAATTTTAACGTCATTTGAGAGGAAATTATAAGAGCTTTCAAATGATGGGTCACATGACCCTGTGACGTGACGTTTAACGTACGTCAAAATATATAAAGTGAATTTTTGACTTATTTTCCGCAAGAAGCGCCATCATGTGATATGTCATTTGAAAGCGGTAGAAATTGCCTTTCCAGTGACATAATTTTCAACTTTCTACGATGTTCATAGCCTAAGTTGTGGTCATTTTTGTGGATAAGCTCCAGAAATAACAAACTACAAATGGCCTGTCGCGGAGGATTCTGCGGAGTAAAAAATAACTCCATTTTACGCCCTTTTAAACTCAACGTCACCGCATGGCAGTGTAGTATGAAGCATTAACGCTTCTTTTAGACACTTTGATGAAACAGATGGGAAGTATCGCGTTTTTTGTAATAACGTTTAAACGTTGCTCGTAGCAACAGGCAAATAACTCCATTTTACGTAGCGTATAACTTTGGAACCAAGCCACTGCACGAGATTTGAAAGCTAAACGTCATAATACCACACTTGGTTCTAACTGATACTTCAATGTGAAGTTGAGGGGTTCATTATCATTATGAATAGGATAGTATAAGTATATTAAATATTGTAATCATATTGTAATAATAATCATATTGTAACAAGTCTAGTGTGTCTAGTTTAGACTATCTGAACTAAATTTGTAAGCTGATACCTTTATTACTGTTAGTCGTTTCCATTTTTAAAATAAATTTAGTTGGACTCATTAAGTTATTTTATAACGTTTCGATCTCGTACATAGTTGAGTCGCATGTATGTAGTCAACAAAAGATCATCATTACTTGTTTTAGTTTTGTTTATAATTTGCGCAAAAAGTGTGTTGGAATCCTGAAAAAACTATAATAGAAACATATTTGTTGGTTTTCGCTTACGTTTATTTTTTTAAAAATTTTTGGGAAAATACTTTTTTGTAACAGTGAAAAAGTTCTTACGCGATACTCAATGATATGACAGCGTTTCATCAGATAGTGCCAGTCTTGTGTGACATTTTGGTTGCAGTTACTTAAAAAAAGTTTACCAAAGTAGGCAGTCAACTGTGACGTGTTTACTTAATAAATTTATTTTTTGTATTATAATTCTTGTTATATACTTTGTCAATATATTTTTATTATATTTAAAATTTTAAATTTATTCTTTAGTTTCAATTCAACTTGCCCTGTCGTGTAGAGGTTAATCACAATAAGTGGCCACGTACACACTTCAAATATAATACTTTTAACACTTAATTATCTTCTTGTTATTTTAAAACAAAAACAAGAAAACGGAATATAAATCTTTCAGCTTGTACAATGTTCTAAACTTGCCCTTTTTGGTGCACCAGCAGGCAGCAGCCGACTTTTTGATTATTACAAAAATCATACGATTTTTAAGGATCAAATTCGAGGACTTGAAAATGTTTTTAAAACCTCCTAAATGCCAAAACGTCAGTGATACAAAAAAGTATATCATAGGAAACCGATAGGTATGATGCTCAGCTACATTATCGGTGGACTGCACCAAATCGGAATAACTGACGATTAGCTTAAACCGATTTAGCTCAGGCTTAAATTCCTTAAATCGGTTCAAGTCCGCTGCACCAGTGAAGATTAGCGCAGTTGAAGTTGAAAACTGGAGTTTAGCTGAGATTTAACTAAATCGATTTAACTGAAGATTAGCTCCAGCTCAGACTTAAGTTAATCTGATTTAATGCAGTCCACCGTATGATGCAAAAACATGTATCATGTAAAGCACAAGTTGAGTTATTATCATCATCTTTTTTGCCCAAAAGACGTTCACAAAGCATGCAAAATTCTAAAAAATCTCCAAGCTAGACTTTAAACCAGTGAACTGACGCTTACAGGTTGTCACATTTCTACACATACAAACATACTATCTCCATTGATTTCTGTGTAGTCAGATTTAAGTTCAAATGCTTGGTTCAGTTTGAATGTAAACAGCATTTTGTCAAGGGTAAGAGTATATATTGAACAACTTTAACGTCAACATCTTCATTTTTCACTTCACGTTATAATTCGCAGCAGTGTCACAGTCTTCCACAAAATTCAAAAATTTTCACCAGGTTGATCAAAATTAGTTGCTGATTAAAAATCTTAACAGATTTCCAGACTGTACAGTTGTAACTTTTCTAGCTATCATTCTATCATAGAACACACAAAATTAATTAAATTTCATCACTACGATCATACGATAGTTCAATTTCGATTTCAGGTACCTGAAAATGTTTTTTAACGATTCTAATTGTCCATAGGTCCATAGTTCAAAAAAGTGTCTCATAGAAAACTTATAGGTATGTCAATTAGCTATGTTTTGACACAAAAATAGTTTTTGTGTGTAGCGTATGAATTAAGTTATTATCATTATTCTTTTTTTCAAACAAATTCAGATAGTATAGGTTAGGTAATCATATTGTAATAACAACACTAGTGCGTCTATTTTAGACTAGTTTGACCATTCCCTGTGGTGAAAAAGATAATTTAACAGCAGAATTCTAAATAATTTGCAAAATTTTCAAAATTCTGCCAAATTTTCAATCACATTGAGATTTGATCACACATGGTGTGATTCATGTAGTCAGCCCCCTTAGCAAAGTTTTGAGTGGCCATAACTTTTTATAGCGTGGTGATACTGCAATGATTTTGGCATCATTTGAAAGCAAATTACGAGAGCTTTCGAATAATTGGTGACATGGTCCTGTAAGTTGACGTCAAGCTTACGTCATAATTTATAATTGGAAATTTAAACGTTTAAACGTGAATGGTATGCGTCAAGTAAGGTGTCATTTGAAAGCGCTTTCTATGCTGAGTTGAGTGCCGTCAATTATGTGTTTAGACGTCAACGTTGAAGCAAGTTATGACGTTTTCAGTATTGCTTACCTATGACACGAAATATCGCTATATCATCAGACGGTCATCGTAGTAGATGTTCGAGCCCGAAAATGTGAGTGTAAAATTTTTTCATTTTTTCAAACCGGTTTAGCGGCTGAGCCGTTCGTTTAACCGACTAACTCTGAATAGAAAACAGCTTGGTCTTGATCTCTGCTATGCAATAACGCAAAAACGAAGTTTCTGCCTTGAGCGGTTCTTGAGTTTGATTCCGTCAAAATTTGTTGATTTAAAAAAAATTTTGTTCAAGTTGAAATGTAAAGAGATTTGATCCAAGATGGGCTGATTTTGATTTAGTCACAAAGGTTGGATTTTAAAGAGACCCATAACGGACAATACGAATGACGGACAATCATGATATTGACATCAATCGTTTAGATTTAAGGTGCGCTTTAAAATGAGGGGTCACATGACCGTGTCACGTGAGCATACCCTGAGATATTTATTTCGGGGTAATTTGAAGTGCCAGATGGTCATATGACCCCTCTTTTGAAAGCCCTTCACGCCGGTAATCCAATGATGCTATTCTTATCTCCGTCCGAGTTCTTTAAATCCAGTTATGGCGCCTTGAAGGATATGAGAAAAAGAACACTTTTCGTAATTTCGTAATTACGATTTAATTATGATAACAGTGTTCTATGGTGTGAATCTTTTAAAATCCCCATAACTTTTGTTATGGGGGTCGCAGCCACTTGGGAGTTTCACCATTCGATTGGTGAGACAAAGCGCTTTCAATTGGTGGGTCACATGACCCGTTTACTGTAAGTTAACGTAGTTTTGTCCTTGGCGCCCGGACGGAAACCGCTATGACCAACCCCAGACGCTTTTTATCAAAAAATTATGCATCTTGCGACGCTTACCACAGGTTGTACTACATTTTTGAGAAGTATCATGAAGAATCTGTCATGATCATTATTTTTAGTATAGTTCATATTATGTAACATATTATGTAATTAATATTATTAATCCTTTGGTTTCTTATGTTGCCACTTTTTCGTATGAAATGCTTTATGGATATTGACCAAACTTTGGTGGAAGGGTCCCCCCCCCTTGAGTGATTGTGCCCCCCACCTTGGTGACCCCGTGACCCCTCGGGGGGCCGGGTCACGTGACCCTCAAAATGAGGGGGTCCTCAGGGGTCAAATTTTCGAAATTCAAATTTTGATAATTCTAGGGGTAATTTGGCCTCCTGAACACGAATCCGGGGTCTATTTTTGCCTAGAACCCTCGTGGATCCCGCCAAGCCCCACTCCCTAGGGTACCATGCCCCAGGGGGCCAAAGGGGTCAAATTTTCGAATTTGAGATTTTGATGTTTCTAGGGGTAATTTGAGCTCCTGAACACGAACAGAGGGTCATCTACCTAAAATAGAGGGTCCTTTGCTTAGAATACAGGGTCCTCTACCCACTGTCAGCAACCCGTTGTAGCCACCCGACTAGTTGTTTTTTTCCTGTTTGCAAAAGTTTGTTACTCGTTTTTCTCTGGAGTTACTGGGGGGATTGGTCCCAAACTTTGGTGGGGGGACCCACCTATGAGTAGTTGTGCCCCCCACGTTGGTGACCCCCACCCCACGGGGGGCCGGGTCACGTGACCCCAAAAATATTTTTGGTACAAATAAAACACAGAGGGGGACCCTTGTGAACTTGAAAAATTTTTTGTTAGGGATTTGGACAGAGACTTGTCTCTAGGGGTAGTTTTGGCCTCTAGACAAGAATCTGGGGTTATTTTTTACCCAGGACCCCCTTGGACCCCCCTATGACCCCCCCAGGGTACCCCCCCTAGGGTGCCCTCAGGGGTCAAATTTTCGAAATTGAGATTTTTATGTTTTTAGGAGTAATTTGAGCCCCTGAGCACGAATCCAAAGTTCATTTTTGCCTAGGAGCCCCCTGGACCTCCTTAAGGCCCCCTAAGGGTACCCCCCCCTAGGGGGCCCTCAGGGGTCAAATTTTCGACATTGAGATTTTGGTGTTTTTAGGGGTAATTTGAGCCCCTGAACACGAATCCAAGGTTTATTTTTACCTAGGACCCCCCCGGACCCCTCTACGGCCCCCTCAGGGTACACCCCCCCCCGAGGTGGTCCTCAGGGGTCACATTTTCGAAATTGGAATTTGAAGTTTCTAGAGGTAATTTGAGCCCCTGAACACAAAAACAAGGTTTATTCTTACCTAGGAACCACCTGGACCCCTCTACGGCCCCTCAGGGTAATCCCCTCCCTAGGGGGACCTAAGGGGTCAAATTTTCGAAATTTAGATTTTGATGTTTCTAGATGTAATTTGAGCCTCTGAACACGAAACCGAGGTCCATTTTTGCCTTGGACCGTCATGGACATTACTGCGGCGGTTACAGTGAAGGGTTGTCCGCCAAGAATAGAGGATTTTTAGCTGAGAATGGAGGGTCCGTTGCATACATGGCAGACTCCCAAATTCTAGCCTACACCAGGTCCGACCTTTGCGAGGTTTCCTGCAAGCGTTCCCGGGGGGGTGCTGAGCAGAGGTTTAAACATTTTCGGTTCGCGAGCCACCAAATCCACAAATTTTAGACACGCTAGAGACGCTTTAGACACAAGTACAGACACAGTAACACGATACACATGTATATGTTATCTATATATGTATGTTATAATTTTTCAGACCAGACAGCAATATGAGCCGATGAGGCAAAAAACCTAGCTCTTTAACGCTCTTTAAACGATAACTTGTTATATGTTGCGACGGTGTCTTCTAGCAACCTCGCAGACATGGTGCGACGTTGTTTTATGGCAACCTCGCAGACAAGGGCAATTATGTTGCGACGGTGTTTTCTAGCAACCTCGCAGACATTTTGCGAGGTTATCTTCTAGCAACCTCGCAGACATGTTGCGACGTTGTCTTCTAGCAACCCCCAGACATTTTGCGAGGTTATCTTCTAGCAACCTCGCAGACATGTTGCGACGTTGTCTTCTAGCAACCCCTAGACATTTTGCGAGGTTATCTTCTAGCAACCTCGCAGACATGTTGCGACGTTGTCTTCTAGCAACCCCCCAGACATTTTGCGAGGTTATTTTCTAGCAACCTCGCGGACATGTTGCGAGGTTATCTTCTACCAACCTCGCAGACATGTTGCGACGTTGTCTTATGGCAACCTCGCAGACATGTTGCGACGTTGTCTTCTAGCAACCTCGCAGACATGTTGCGACGTTGTCTTATAGAAACCTTGCAGACATGCTGCGACGTTGTTTTATGGCAACCTCGTAGACAAGGGCAACTATGTTGCGACGTTGTCCTACTACGACAACCTCGCAGACGTGACCACCGGCGAGTGCTGCGAGGTTGGTCTGCCAGGTCGTGCGAGGTTGCGAGGTTGGTGCCTACACCAGTGTAGGCTGGGTGTAGGCACTGCCCATGTGTGGTCCGTTGCCTAGAATAGAGGATCTTCTGCCTTGAAAAGAGGGTCCTCTGCTTAGAATAGAGGGTCCTCTGCCTAGAATAGAGTGTCCTCTGCCTAGAATAGAGGGTTCTCTTCCTAGAATAGAGGGACCTCTGCCTAGACTATAGGGTCCTCTGCCTAGAACAGACGGTCCCCTGCCTACAATAGAGGGTCCTCGGTCTAGAACAGAGGGTCCCTTACCGGTCGGCAACCCGTTGTGGCTTACTGGCGATTTTTGTGGTTACAAACGTGCATAAACACAAATACTCACTAGAGTAACTTTCTGCATCCGGTAAGTGAAACTCGCAAATTTGAAGAGGCTGAGCGCATTTGCATCCCTTGTAATTTGGCTAAAAACATACCCATAAAAACAAACAATCTAGCTGCATAACTTCTGTCAAGAGTGCATAATAAGAAGAGTATGACACTAGGCCAATTCCTGGCAGGGGTCGGAATTACAACCTGCGACCATTAACTCCAAAAACAGGCCACTAATTGGACCATAGTACCCCCCCCCCCACAAACCCGACCCCGGTCCAAAACGTGGGGGGTACCCCCCCACAAATTGGACCCCGGTCCAAATCTTGGGGCGGTACCCCCCCCCCCCACATTTTGGACCCCGGTCTGAAAATGGACCCTAGTGCCAAATCACCAAAATTTTGCTCCAAATGCAGTTTTCGGCCAATCTGTGCCCTGTTGGGGCTGCTCAGCCTCAACTTTTGGCTTGTGGGGTTGCCGACCCCTGCAAGGCAGGGTACAACCCATTGTATTCGTTTTTCTGGATGCTTTTGTTGATTATTTGAAACATCAAGGGTCCCCCCTTGTGAACTTGAAAAAATTTTGGTAATGGATTGGTATGAAAACTTTTTTCTATGGGTGATTTAGGTCCCAAATTAGGGAACCGACAAGCGTTTTAGTTTGTGCCCGTCTGGACTTCCATACTGCCTCACCTAGGGGGTTAAAATGGGCAAATTTTTCAACAATGCGGATTTTTTGTTTTCTGGGGTAATTTGACCTCCTGAACACGAATTTGAGCTCCATTATTGTGTGTACGGCTCGCAAAAGCCTGTGCGATCGCCTCCCCTCCAGAGAACCAAGGGGTCCAATTTTCTAATTTGAGATTTTGACGTCACTAGGGGTAATTTGGGCATTTTGGGCATTTCGAAAATACATTTTTTAAAAAAAAATTAAATTTTAAAAAATTTAAAATTTTAAAAAACGACTTTTTTTCAGATTTTTTCCTGGAACGCTAATATTAGCTTTCCGGAATGCCGAAATAATACTAAAACATCAAAAACACAATTAAAAAAAATTTAAATTTTTATTTTTGCTAAACTTTTATTATTTGTACCAATTTGAAGATTTTAAAACTTTTTTAAGACAATACAATCATACAATTTTATGAATTAAAGGAAAAAAAAGGAAAAAACTTAAAATTTTTTAAATTTTTAAATTTTTAAATATGTAAAATTTGTATAAACGGAGTGCCGAAGAGGCCCATATTGCCCCCAGGCCCCCCGGAGGGTCAAAGTAGCAAATTAGACGACTAGGCGGGCGGGTGGGCGGGGGGGCGGGGGCCGGGGATGCTGCTAGGTGGCCAATGTATAATGGTGGGGAGCCCATGTGCGGGAGGGAAGACTAACTATGGCAACGAAGAAAGAGTATTGGGTTTGCCCATTTTAACCCCCTAGGTGAGGCAGTATGGAAGTCCTAGACGGGCAAAAAATGCAAAACGCCAAACTAAAACGCTTGTCGGATCCGCAATTTGGGACCTAAATCACCCAGAGAAAAAAGTTTTCATACCAGAAATCCATTACCAAAATTTTTTCCAGTTCACAAGGGGGGGACCCTTGATGTTTCAAATAATCAACAAAAGCATCCAGAAAAACGAATACAATGGGTTGTACCCGGCCTTGCAGGGGTCGGCAACCCCACAAGCCAAAAGTTGAGGCTGAGCAGCCCCAACAGGGCACAGATTGGCCGAAAACTTGGAGCAAAAGTTTGGTGATTTGGCACTAGGGTCCATTTTCAGACCGGGGTCCAAACGCGGAATTTGTACCGCCCCAAGACCGCCAACGGCGGGGCACCCCCCCACACCACAGGGCAGGCGGGGGCCTTGAAGCCGGGTCCAAACGCGGGGGGACCGCCCCAAGACCGGTCCCAATCGCGGGGCCCCCCCACGACCACAGGGCAGGGGGGGCCCCCCACGTTTTGAACCGGGGTCGGGTGAATTGGGGGGGGGGGCCCCCCACACCACAGGATGGGGGGGGACCCCCCACGAACCGGGGCGGCGGGGGGGGGGGTGGGGGACCCCTGCCAAGTGTTGGACCGGGGTCGGGTTGGTGGGGGGGGGGGGGCCTGTGCCCTTTTTGGTGCCTTTTTTTTGGAGGGTCTAATGGTCGCAGGTTAGCACCCGGTAATTGCGACCCCTGCCAGGAATTGACCCAGTGTCAACTCTTTTTATTATGCACTCTTGCTTCTGTAGATACTAGACGGTCATCAATCAGTGAGTATGTATGTATGTATATATATATATATATATATATATATATATATATATATATATATATATATATATATATATATATATATATATATATATATATATATATATATATATATATATGTATATATATATATATGACGCGATTTCTGAGAAAATCGACTAAATCGACCCCCAAGTGGCCAAATTTGCACTTTTGTCTCCGATTTTTTTCTAATTTCCAGATATGTTAGACATGTGCGAGACAAGTTATTTAAAGCAAACCGGAGCTCTCTACCATGTTCTAGTGCTGAGATATGCTCATTTTTAGATTTTTTGACTTTTTCTTTTTTTCCTTTTTTCCCCTCCTTTCTTCCCCTGCTCTTCTTCCCCTTTCTTCCTCCCTTCCACTTTTTAATTTTTTGCACATATACATATACATGGCTTTCTAATGACATAATTAATTTTCCCCTAGCTTCTTTAGTCTACAAGTACTAGAACCAAACATACGAATTTTTTGCCAAAAAAATTGATCAAAATTTGGATTTTAGCCTGTGGTATGTAGACGAAAATCAAAGCCCCCGAAAATTTTGTCTTAAATTAAGTCTATATGTATGTTTTCCACTGTGGTATATGCAACATGTCCAATATTTGGGGCAAAACCGGTGAAATTCAACGTCAAAGGCAGTATCCCGCAGCGTTCATGTGACATTATGCAGTGTAGTCAACTTATGTTTTTAGACACTTTACATGCATAGAACCTGTATATTTTTACCTTAGTAATCAAGTCTATATTACTGCTTGTTATTATGTATTTGGCTAGATTATAACTTGTGTAGTTTGAACACACCTCTGCTAAAACAACAACTTTCCGCCATTTTGCCTATTGTTCAAGTTTTGATTTTTTGCCCACAGCATTTAGAAAAAAATCGAAGCCCTCCAAAATTTTGGCTTAAAATAAAAGGAAAAGGTAAACTTTAGGCGGCGTGGAGGGCGAATGGCCCATTATTCGGGGCGAAAAAGGGGAGAAATAAAACGAAAAAGCAGTATCGCACAGCGTTCATGTGACAATATGGAGTGGAGAAAACATGTTTTTTGAGACTCTTTGCATGGAAAGAGCAGGTTTAAATTTTAGTTAGCAGGAGTTTATAACTCCTCTTTTTTATGTATTTGGCTAGATTATAACTTGTGTAGTTTGAACACACCTCTGCTAAAACAACAACTTTCCGCCATTTTGCCTATTGTTCAAGTTTTGACTTTTTGCCCACAGTATTTAGAAAAAAATCAAAGCCCTCCAAAATTTTGCTTTAAATTAAATGTATATGTACACTTTATGCTGCGATGAGTGCGAAATGTCCAATATTTGGGGCAAAACCGGTGAAATTTAACGTCAAAGGCACTATCGCACAGCGTTCATGTGACAATATGCAGTGTTGCTGTTTTGTATTTTCGAAAACTTTGCATACATGAAACCGGTATATTTTCACCTCAACAGCCACGTTTATGTCACTGTTGGTTATAATGTATTTGACTAGTCTGTGACCTGTGTAGTTTGATCACAACTGTGCTAAACCTAACACTTTTTGCCATGTGGCCTGTTATTCAAGTTTTCACTTTTTGCGCACACTCTACACAAAAGTCAAAGCCCCCCAAATTTTTGCTTCACACTAAGTGTGTACGCATACATTGTGCTGTGATAAGTCCAAAATGTCCAATATTTGGGGCAAAAGTTTCAAAATTTGTCATCAAAGGCACTAACCCGGAGCTTTCATGTGACATTATACAGTGCTGTTTTCTTATATTTTCAGACCCTTTATATGCATACAACCTGTATATTTTTACCTCAATAATCAAGTCTAAATCATTGCTTGTTATTATGTATTTGGCTAGTTTATAACTTGTGTAGTTTGAGCAGAACTGTGATTAACCTACAATACTGACTTCTCGCAACGGTTTTTAGAAAATCGAAACCCGCAAATTATATTTCAAATTAAGTGCATATGATAGATATAGAGACAAATAAATGTCATAAGTAAAGTTATACAACAGCCACTGCTTGTACACAAGATAAAAACTCTAACCTACAG